>JAGVSQ010012558.1:0-11567 GCA_022683975.1 Rhyacophila evoluta
AGAATTAAAAGTTGCTCCAGCAATCCCTATTCGAATGGCGAGCTCATTTTGCGAAATGCCATCTCCCGTAATTTCTACCCCTAGGTATTTGAAACTGTCAACACTTTTGATGCGATCTGTCGATCGTTAGTCAGGGCATAATTTAATTACACAGATATTTTAGCAGCTTGTAACATAGTAGATACGCCAAAATTTCAAAAAGATATAAGAGGATGTCGTTACAATTTGGACACGGACAGAAGAAAGACAACTTAAAAATAAAAACTTATGCTGCCGGTATATGTAAATTATGCTAAAGGCAATTTTGTTTCTCTCAATCATACAGGGTGAGTGTAATGTCACAAGATTCTCCTTAAATTTTGTCCCGGTAATGGACCACACACACGATAGTCAGACATCGGATTATGTCTACGAAAATCTAAATTGATTGACGTATTGATGTCAGCATCGTTACTTTTTATATCAAAGAGGCTACCGTTTTTTTGTTGCGATACTTTCAAATAATAAATAACTACCTGAAGAATCGAGAACGTCAGCTGTTTTTTAATCCCAAGTGTAAAACTAACCTGCCAGCA
Organism: Rhyacophila evoluta; assembly: GCA_022683975.1. Taxonomy (NCBI): domain Eukaryota; kingdom Metazoa; phylum Arthropoda; class Insecta; order Trichoptera; family Rhyacophilidae; genus Rhyacophila; species Rhyacophila evoluta. The sequence goes on from JAGVSQ010012558.1 coordinate 576, forward strand.
GTGATGCTAATATTGAGTAATGACTATTCAATTTAATTGATTCACTTATTAATATCTTAAAACTCTATTTTTACACGGTGGATACTTTCCACGCAACGATGTGCTAAAACAACTCTTAAAAAAGTATACTAAAATAATAAATAATTGTAGATAGAGGTTAACTTGTATAAAAATCAATGGATTTCAATAAATAGAATACATTATTTATTATATTTTAGTTTTATTAAAAAATATTGTAACAAAGGTTATTCACTATCAAACAATAGACGAACCCGTTTACGCACATTTGGTACGACATCGCTTTCATCACTTGAGATGTCCAGAGCCTGTGTAATATTTATTTTCAAATTTTCGGCTTCACTGGATTTAAGCATTAAAAAAAATGGGAGATGTGGCACCGTGTTATTTTGAAATCGCGTAAAAAGAGAGTTTGGTGTATAGTGTGATGGTGTTCTATATATTATATGTCTTGGATATGATCTGTCTCATTATGCCCTCTGTCTTTTCTTTTACTTGTATTTGTTTTGTTTTGTAATAACCCTGAATTTATAATTTGAAATGTTCCCAATATATAAAATATACAAATAAAGGCAACGTCCGGGTAATGCGGGTCGAATTCCCCATCTGTCGGATTTAAACAATCTTAAAATGCAGCACTGGATGCCCATTGGGTTGAGTATTTTTTTGATAAACGATTTTCGTGAAAAATAATTTGTCAAGACGTTTTCCCATTGTGGAGATCCATATAATCTCTTTCGAAGTAGATATCTTCACGCTGTATTGATACATATGCTCCACTTTGGTAGCAAACTTGGTGTATATAAAAAATGATGTTAGTAGCCAAGGTTTTCTGTAACGTGAGATCGTACGGTCTTGTCAAATTTGAACCGAGAAATAAAATAGATAATTAAATGTCTATTTCCTTATTATCAATCGACCGGGATATCAGTTATCGGAGTTAAAGTCCCTTAGCAAACGTCAATTACTTTTAATGAAATCCGATCTAAAACAGGAGCTGATCATTCCTCCTATACCATTACTTGTATCGTCGTTGTTTTTCCATTACCGCATCCTTCGTCATGGGGACTTTCGATGGGGTAGCCACCGGCCCCCGTGGTTCTGCCGGGGGGTGAAAAGTTGCACTTCATTTGCATCGTTCGCTCGTCGTCACAAATGGGTTAACTTCTGTTTGAGTTCGTTGCTCCGTTACATTGTAATGTATGCATTAAGTTATTTTCTATCTTCTATGAAATACGCGTATTGAATTTACTACAAAGGGGTTTAAAGAAGCATAAAATATTCGTTCAAAAATACATCTGTATTTAAATAACATTTGAAATTTGAATGTCTATATCAAAAACGTATAATATTGCCGAGTAAATTAGTAAACATCGTGCTTAACTCTTTAACTACTAAGTGACGATAAATTGGATGTAGTTAAGCAGAAGACGTCCAAGCCACTTAGTAACTAACACGAGAAAAACGCGATTGAAATTATAATGAAACAAATTAATATTTAGTATGAATTTTGTATTATTAAAACTGTAATATAAAATTTAAATACTTACATGGTATAATACTACATCTTTCCTGATTATTAGATTATTGAACATCGTTCTACTTAAAAAGTTATTGAATGTTTTGTGGGTGCTAATTGAAATTTTGGTCGTTTTGTTTTTGGATTTTTATTAATATTATATTAGTCTTTGCCCATAAAACCTTGGAATTGGATATATTTAGTGTGTTTTTTGTTTGTAAAGTAAACAATATATCAATACAATACAATACAACAATAAATACGTACATTTATCGAAAGAACACGTGAAACTGGCATTAGTATAATACTTATAATTAAGAATAGGTTTACAAATTTACGCCATAGCGATTACTTCTTCTGGGTGTATGTTTCCGATTAGGTGTCTTTGTCATATTAAATTATTGATGTTTTCATTATAATGTGCAATAAAATGACATTTAATTTGTGGCTTGCACGTGTTCTGCTTAACGGCGTCCAATTGTCGTTCGTGCTAATAGCGAGAAATGCTAACAACGATCCCATTTCATCTTGGCATTTAGTTTTTTTTCGAAATGTCACGTACGATGAAAAGTTGGTATATTTTAAAAAATACATATTTTTATTGAACTTAAATTAAAAATGGTAAGATTGTTAAGATGTATATGACTTTAAAAAACATCATATTAGCCAAAGCATGAACTATCGTTTTAGGGTCGAAAGATGCGACATTGTGACAAAACCTCAATGTCAACTATGGTTTTACATCTATGCAATCTTGTTCACCGTATTATACAATTATAAGTACTACTAGTAATCCCTTGCTGCGGAGATCTATATATTTCTATATAATTGTAAGTCTTCTCTTATTTTTCCTTAAGGTGAAGCATATTGATCTACACAGTGAAGATGTCCATACTGAAGGTAGATAACATGTATCTCTGCAATGTGAAGGCATGTCTTGACAGATTATTTTTCACGAGAATTGGTTGGCAGAAAATTGCTCACTGACAAAGTGAAGCTGCGACGTTGGACCTGTCTCGGCCACATATTGCGGATGCTTCAAGAATGTTTAAATCTAACCTACCTAACCTTTAAGCCGACCGGCTATCAGCGTCCCGGAAGGCCGCTAAATGTTATTTATAGAATGTATTCGGCGGAGTTACGGGATGCAAGTATGACCTGGGAGGACACAAGAATACTGGCGGGCGACAGGGATTCTTGGAGGCGGCACGTGGTGTTCATATGCTCCACTTAGGGAGTGGATATGGAAGAAGAAAATACTAGCTATATAACAAAGTCAAACCTAAAATAGGTTAATACGGTTCTTATCAAAATTATGCATCTCTGGACTACCGGTTTTACTGCCTGTCTTAAATTATATATTCCCGGAAAGCAACTAACCGTGCTATAAATATCACGGTTTCTAATGGATGGACTATTACTATTCATCTGGAAGGGCGTATCGATTCGCCCTTATTTTTGATCAATATCTTCACGGAGTAGGGAATCCTCCGATCCTTTGTCATGTGTCATTTTAATCTCTTTGCGTTGCTTTCCTGGTATTTGCCAGAGTCGGATTTGTATCTACGATAATGTTTATTTTATGAGCCCTAGTATAATAGTTTGAACGATATTCCATTATTAGAGCAATGGTGATGTTTAACAAGATTGCCTCGCATATGGAAGATGACGAAAAATGTGTGTTTGGTTATACATTTTTGGACTTTTTAAATCCGGCAAATGTGGGAATCGGACTTGTACTTCCAAGTTGTGAGGCGCGCTCACTAATGTTTAAGCTACCAAGGAGACGAGGAGAAATCTTTAGAGCTGTCATTCAAGATATTCTTTAAATTGGTTCTGCTTTATTTCTATGTTAATATTATATAAATGTATCTTTTATTATATTCGATATTAATTTAGAAACAAAATTAATTTCCTCATATTTCTCCGACTTCATCAGAACTCAAATAATAAGAGGAAATGATAAATTCTGCGTAAATTACATTTTCTTTATTTATTTTTGTAATAATGGCGAACTTTGGCATTTAATAGGCCGACCTTGCGCCACGTTGTTAATGACGAGGAAAAATTGCTGAAAATGATGAAAAACGTTTAATTAATTATGAGTGCTTACAACGCCTTCCTATTATAATGGACACACAATCGCCTGAAATGACGGGGAAGATTAGAAATCAGTCAGTGCCATGAAATAGATGAATATTGTAATATATTAGTACAGGGTATTCCAAAAATTTTCTGCAATGGAACACTTCGTAAACCCGGTAATTTCAACGGAACAGTTAGTTTATTTTTCGGGTTGGGTAATTCCTACTTGTAAAAATTAAAAAAAAATGTTATCAAAACACATTATTTATTTAGTATTTATTTTTTCATACAAATCTATAGTATAATATAAACGTATAAAAGCACATAATAACCTTGATGATTGAGTGCTTGAATTGCATATCTTCTTGATATCAGGCACAATATTAGTAAATTGCATTCTAATATCTGGCCACCATCCACCCGCCCCGTTCTTACACCTGGTCCTAACCAGGGGTATCCCGGAGCTCTGATATCGAGAAGCGATCTACTTTATTCGACGGGTATGTCCCGGTAGTAAATATATATTACCCAAGACTTAGGTTGGTACGCACTTGAGTGTGCTGAAATATAATGATAAAAAAGCTAATTGCCAACAAATTGGAGACTTATTTTGTCAAGCAATTTATGTGAATCACGCTCGCCATATGACGCCGCACACTTTTTAAAAGCAATGAAATTCCCCCTTGTGGGAACTAAGTCGGATGGGCTGAGGGTCTTATAGCTTGTTGGACCGACTTGAGCTACTATTCCCATAGATTGTGATTAGCATCCTGTTCTGGACAGCCACCACAAGCCTGTGACGGACACATGTATTTTCAGCATTTTCAGGCAGTATGAAAATGCTGGATTGCAAATTCGGTGTTCGCAAACAACGACCCATATTTAAGTATGAAAAGCTCAGTTATATGAAATAAGAATATCAAAGGACTGGTAGTTTTGTTTGTATTTTTAAGTAAAGCAAAGGAAAATATGCCATGTGGCAGTATGTTATTACTATTACTCACCCTATATTATTTTCTTATTTCCCAACAAAAATCCCTTGAAACAACTGTATACACACGACATAATCATCATGCATGCAAAGAGAGGGCAAAAGAAATAGGATTGAGCAGGGGCGGAACAAGCTGTTTCGCGGGGTGGGGGCACTTCATAGCCACTAACGTCCCCTTTATGATCTCGGGGAAAAACAAAGGACGGCGAAAACAGACGGATAATCGCGGCGCTAATAGGTGTCACAGAAGGAAAGTTATATTCTCACGAGTCGCAAGTTGTCGAGGGCCACCCCTCCTCGTGAAAATAACCCCAAGGGGCAAATTACAGGGGAATAAATATGGAAGTGTTTGCCCAGGGTTTGTAGTGGGAATTTATGAAATCAGAATTGTTTTGACATATTTATCGATATGCATGATCATGAAGGGCAGTGATAACATTAATTTCGTTTTGGTAGGGGACCGAGGAATATATTAAAGACAATTGTTTAATACAACAATGACTTCAATAGATTTATATTACCTATTCACAAGTTGCTTCAATTCTTTGAGGGGAATGGACGTACATGTACGTGCAAACGCTTTATTTCCAAAGCCACTCTTTTAATTTTTAGTACAATGTTATCATTTATTTTAATATAAATACTAGACAAATTTATCAATGATATGTGGAAGTCATTACAATCCTATCATTATTTTTTAGGCTAGAAAAAACGCGTATACATTGCGAAAAAAGTAGAGAGTTGACTACACATTGAAAAAATCTCGTATGTTCTTTCGATAGGTATCATGTTTTGTAAAGAAACGAACGATTATATATATTGCTGTTCACAAGAACAGTTGTCATATAAATCAGTCATATGCGTTCAAATTTGATCTCAAGTGGTCCTTATACCCAGTTCGAAAGTGGAGTATGGATGGATCTCCGAAATGTGAAGATGTCTTGACAGATTATTTTTTCACAAGAATTGTTTATCAAACAATTACTCAACCCAATGAGGACCCAGCCCTGCGTTTTGGGATTGTTAAATGGGAATTGAAACCGCATTTCACGGATTTCTAGGTGCGCACACTAACTTCTACGCCACCGGGGAAAGCTATATATCGACCGCATACTGCCAAGCCCCTCCTATCTCAAAATTTTACGAAAACGTTTTTAACGCCATTTATAAATAGCCTTAAAACAGGTTTACGTATAAGTTTGAAATAAAAGCTCGTAGCAGTAGGCTAAATTTACTGGCCGACTTACTTTGGGATTCTTTTACACGCTCGCATAGCTTTTCAAATAACCCCTTACCTAAGAAAATATGTCTCCGCTGAAACTAAAGATAAAGGGTATAAAAAAATCCTTGGGTAGTTGCACGTGGCATGCTAGAGTGGGCGCAGTGTCGTATCCTTTCATCGCGCCTTTCAGGGCAGATCCAATCTTATATGAAAGCTCACGGCATCCTTTTGACACGAATCCCCAGTCTATTCCCCTGACTGACTTTATATACACTTCCACTTCTTCCTTCTACTGAACTAGTGTGTCCGCGAAATTTGCGGAAGTTATTTATTTTATTGTAGTTCATGCGAAACGTGTTCTGATCGTCGTGTATTATTCAAATTATATTTCGTCTTTTAAAATTTGTCTTCTTTAAAAAGAGTGTATTCATAGAGCTAACCTTTAGTTTTTTTAATTCACGCTTTACTGTGCTGAAAGCCATGGTGCTGGACGACAAGCATCCAGTTGAAAATGCGTGTTTTAATTTTGCTATAAAAAAAATGACAAAATAAGGGCGGGAACAGAGAGGCGACATTCCAAGGCAGATATCACTTATACACTTAGCACTGTATCATTCTATTTATCTGTCCTGCCATGTGCTTGTACTAAATACAATTAGTACGTGAACCAAGCTCGCAAATCAAATAATATTATAATGAAACATGAAATATCGTATGTAGACTCCAACCGCTATGTTATGTTTATAGGAATACATTCGTAAGGCCGTGGGTACGATAGCGAGCGATGGCGGCAGAGCGACGGCAACAGAGATGCAAAATAGCTATAAATTGGTGAGTGAGCGCGACAATACGTTGTCGTCACAACAACTTGCTCGCTCACCTATTTATAGCAATTTTGCATATCTGTTTCCGTCGTTTTGCCGCCGTCACTCTATCGCCGCGGCATCTATCGTGCCCGCGACCTAAGTCGTATATTATGCGTCGTTTATATAATACACACGTCATACATCGCCGGCGGTAATTAGCACATAGGACTGAGCGAGCAAAATACTGCGACGATCTCGGACATCGCTTTCTTCCAACACTACTCAATATCATGTGTATTTATTAATTTAATTTTGTATTTAGTCTATTATAAATGAAGACACTGCTGCTGAATAAATTTACTTCTGAATTATCCAAAAAAAATACGTCGTATGTTTGTCTGCCCTTCTTTTTTAGTTTAGTGTTCTTGCTTCCTTTAAGTCACAAAAACACTTAATTTCAAAGAGCGCGTATCCATAGCGGCGCAAAATAAATTAGTCGGTCGTCAGTTTGACCATAGACAGAAAGAATGTGCGAGAATTGTAACCATAAAGTCACTTGATAGATTAACATTACCGTGGATACTTGGCCGTAAAAACTATGGAATGGATGCGACACGCTACGTAAGACGCGGCCGCAAAAAACTTCCCGCACAGTCTATAAAGAAAGGTCTGTCGATTTTTTGCTCGGTTTTCTCCTTCTTCTTTGTGACGCCCAGACTCTTTGTGACTGAGTAGCGCCTAATCAAAGAACGTTTTTGTTCGCGTATGCATGATATTGTGTGCAATTCATGAGCACGCTGTACGTACAGTGTGCCGACGCAAAATCGGGTGCAATTTATGAACAGATATTATATTATTTATTTTTATCTATTTTTTTTTAAACCATGTTCCCTCCCAAACTGGAGCATATAGACATATAGATCTACACTATGAAGATATCCACTCCGGTTGGAGTATATGGATCTCCGTAATGTGAAGACGTTTTGACAGTTTTTTTTTCGAGAATCGTTTGTCAGACAATTTGCTCAACCCAACGGGAATCCAGTCCTGCATTGTTAGATTTTAAAAATCCAACACCAGATGTGGATTCGAACCCGCATTCCCCGGATTGCTAGGTGCGCACGTTACCAACTACGCCTACCGGGGGATTTTTGTCTATACTCTACACTACTTCCATGAATATTTGTTTAATGCCATAAAGTTTCATAACACTATTTTTTTCTTGAGTAGTATACTACATTTGTAATTAATAAATCTAATTAATTCACTCTTTTAAGTGTATCACTAGTAACATTAACTTTTGAATTAGTTTTCTGTAAAAAAAAACGAGTTATGAAATTGGAATAAAAAATCAACTTGTATTGTATTAAATGTAAGGTAATGAGTTCGAAAATACTTAAAAGAGTTTTTTTCTAATAAACTTCTAGCAAATCTCAGTAATATGCCTAAATTTATGCATCGGAAGCAAAAACAAAGCTTTTTCGTACATATCCTGAATTTCACGTTATTAATATCGCTAAAGCTCTCCGACGAAAAAATCAACAATGTCATCAATAGGGCCTCCTTGTTATCGGTTAACCGGTATGAAAATCCAAATTTGTATTACCGGTTATTTAGTGTGTAATAGTGAGAATTTCGGATATTAGATAAAATGGTGAAACATATCTGTATAAAGAATACGCAAGAAGCGTATTTTTGCATTTTCTTAAATTGATCAAGGAATATTCTAATATATTAGATACTCGGTTTAATTGTTATATATATATGATTATTAATATGTTATATATGAAGGGTTAGTATTAATAGATAGGTGATAGATATTATAATAAATCGATGAATTGAGATAAAGTATAATGTTTGGCTTAATGATATGATAGGCATATTTTTCTATACGTTTTTGCGTGCAATTATAATTGTTCATTTGAGTACAATATTGTGGAAATAATACAGTCACAAAAAGCTTATAATGATGAAGTAATTATGAAATTATATTTTTACATTACATTACATTGCATTGTATGACGAGGAGATAAGAGAGCGGACCATGCAACCACTAATCACTGACAATGTGAAGCTGCGACGCTGGACCTGGCTCGGTCATATATTACAAATGCCTCAAGATAGTCTTAAGCTGACCTGCATATTATTTAAGCCGACACGTTCTCAGCGTCCTGGAAGACCACTAAATTCTATCTATAAAATGAATTCGATGGAATTACTAGCAGGCGAAAGGATTTCTTGGAGGCGGCACATGGTGTACATATGCTCCACTTAAGAAGAAAAAAAGGGCAGAAATATTTTCATTTCTCACTAACGCCACACTAGTGTGTCTAAAATCATTCGATGCCATTACGGGATGCAGGTATATGACAAGCGAGCGCGCAAGAATTCTAGCGGGCGACAGGAATTCTTGGAGGCGGCACGTGATTTCCATATGCTACACTTATGGAACGGATATGGAAGAAGAAAATTATAATTCATTGCAGTCATATTATGTGTGATGTCAATTTAAATTGTATTCCTCCTTAAAGATTACCGTTTGTCGATAATATTTGTGGGGATTAGACTACCGGTAATAAAGTTTTCCCCGAATGACCGGTTTAAATTTATTTAATTGTACGAATGCCAGTTTTAAAAGTTTCCTAATTTAGCAGCTCGGCAGGCAGTAAAGCAGCTTCGGAAGCTCTTATATTTTTCGTTCGAGGTAAGTAAGAAAATTATATATTGGCGCGTGTGTGCCGGATTATTATCGCGTATTTCTGGAACATTCGAAACTGAGACGGCTTCTGTGATGAAAAACAGAAATATTACACTACATTGAAGCATTGAATCGAATTTTTAACAAGCACGCCCAAGGAAAACAGATGCTATACTTTATAGATGAGAGTCTGCGCAAAATGGAAATGCGAAATTAACAACCAAAAGAATATAATCAAAAAGTTAACATATCAACTTTAGAGGGGGAAGGGAAAAAAACGAATCCCACAGTGAACAAAAACGTTTATTTAATAATTTCGGGCCAACGTAAAAACATCAAACAGCCATAACTTTAATACAACGCTCCCCGGTAACGTAGTTGCTAGCGTGCGCACCTGTCAATCCGGAGAATGCTGGCTCGAATCCCCATCTGTCGGATTTTAAAAATTCATTCATTAAATAAATCATCAATTAAAGCTTAATTTAGATACTAACTTGGCATATGCATGTTATATCATTTGAATATAATATGTATTAAGTTGTGTACATTGTGATTATCGATATATAAAGACTTGGTTAGTAAAACACTCTCCCCGGTAGCATAGTTGGTAGCGTGCGCGCCTAGCAACCCGAGGAATGCAAGTTCGATTCCTCATCTGTCGGATTTAAAAAATACAGCATTGCAACAATGGATACCCATTGGGTTGAGCTTGTCTGACAGACAATTTTCGTGAAAAAAAATCTTCACATTGCGGAGATCCATATCCACTTTTGGAGTGGATGCTTCACTCTGTGTAGATCCATATGCTCCTCCAATTCGAGAGCGTACATGGTATATAAAAAAATACACTAGTTTTAGTCTTCGTGCACTTTAAGGTTTGATCCTTCGACTTTGGCCTAAAATCATTCGATAGACGTATTTGTGCCTACTGTAGAATTTGTTCCGTGTAGGTTACGTCTTTTTTTCTTTTCTACACTCGAATTATATATTTAAAAGGATTCGTTTTTCTTTATGGTAGTTACTCGTCTGTAACCATTTCTCGTCTCTCTCTCGCTGCCGGTCGATCGCTATTATAATTCAATTGAATTTTGAAATGCGTAGCCTTATACAAAGGAAGCTTTTTATTTATTCATTTTCGAAAAATAATATTAGAAAAACGTCGCTTTATTTTTGGCCTAAAATGCTCTGAATGCTTTCCAATCGGATTCTTTGAAAAACAGATTCGTTTTTGTTCACATTTGATTGATTTCTGAGAATTTCTGTCACAATGGCGATTTGAGAAGGCAAAATAAAAAAACCATTTCGAGCAGAATTTTTTTCTTTTTCCTTTGCGTTTGTTTGTCGTCTTCCACTCGAATTACGAATTATTTATTTATTAGCGTTATGTTTTATTGCGAAAAGCTGCGACATGGTGGAAATGTGTTACGGCTACATCGAAAGTGTGAGGTGGCCATGATTTCCAAATAAAGATTACTTCTCGTTAAAATAATTGTGTATTATAATGTACTTTTTGTCTCCCCGGTAGCGTAGTTGGTAGCGTGAATGCCTAGCGATCCGGGGAATGCGGTTTCGAATCCCCATCTGTCGGATATTTAAAAAATCGAAAATGCAGGACTGGTTGCCCATTGGGTTGAGTAATTGTCTGACAAACAA
>JAGVSQ010012559.1:0-11566 GCA_022683975.1 Rhyacophila evoluta
TCTAACTAAATGTATAATGTCGAGTCAGGCTCGACATAGGAGGCCAAAGGGTTAACATGCTATTTAAGAAAAATCAATAAAGTTTACATAGTGGAAAATTATCATTTACTATTAAAAAATAAATATGATTATGTTATTTTATAACCTTTATTTTTGTAATTAATAAAACAAATACAATATATTTATAATATATCCGTATTTATTTATGCTATCGAATATTTACTTGTGTAGGTGAAATTACGTTTTTTTTAATCTATAATATAAATATTTGCACGATATATAATTATATTATGTAACATGAATATTATGCCCCTTTATTTAAAAAAAAAAAAAGTAAAAAGATAAGACAAATATCTTACGATAATTGTCTAAATATTATATTTAATTTTCATTATAGAGCATTCTATAACAACAGCGATGTATATATCAACAACATTAAAATAATTTTTCTAATTGGCTAAAAAAATACATTTATTTACTACGGAGTTTGTACATTTTTGATGACATATAAAATTGTTTTTAAAAAAAAATACATAATACGTGTGTAATAAAATAATCATTCTTCTAAATATAAAATGAATATATTTTGTTAATTTAAATTATTTTTAAATATTTTCCATGGAAATTTATATTTACAGTATTCGTTTCCTTATTTTGTCGTTAAAATAAGGCTTCAATTCTCCTTGGCTTTTTCAAAAATACTTTAATTTCGTATAATGACGGAAATGTCAACAAGTGTCTAAGAAACGTGAAAAGGAGGAGTACGTAAGGGGACTATCCAGCAAAGCCAGCAAGCCATTTGAGGCGAATTATGGATTTTATACAAAATAACTCCAGTGCTTCTTGTGGCTTGTATATAAAAATAAAAACAACCCTCTTCTCCGTGACACAGCTGCTTAATAGTATAAGGTATTATCATATCAAATTCAATAGACTTGCTGAAAATACAGTTGTAAATTTGTCGTACTTTGCTCTGTAATTAGTCTATGAAAATACATCAAGAATTACTTTAAATAAATTTCTTTAGACATCTTATTTCTTCTTCTTATACCATATTTGCTCCCAAAGTGGAGTATATGGATCTACACGTTGGGAAAATATCCACTCCGAAATTAAAATTTATGCATTTACGCAATGTGAAAATGTCTTCACAGATTATTTTTCACGATAATTTTTTGTCAGACAATTGAACAACCCAATAAGCATCCAGTCCTGCTAGATTTTTTAAAATTAGATAGTTGTGGAAACTATTCCCCGGATTGCTGGGTGTGCACGCTACCAACTACGCTACCGAGGAAAAACTTTTTTGAAAAGTTTTTGCTTTTAGTATGGTAGTTTGAAATCAAATGTAGTTTTTTTTATAGACTTCAATGGTGTGAATATGACCACTCGAAGAGTGGAGTATATATAGATCTCCGTATTGTACATGAACATCCAGTTCTGCATATTTAGATTTTTTAAATTCGATAGATGTGGAAATCGAACCCGCATTTCCTAGAATGCTAGGAGCGCACGATAACCTCGACGCTACCGGGGAAACTTCCGAGCAATATTCCAATGCGAGCAATGGTAGTAGCTTTAGACTAACTTGTTTTATTTTTTTTTGTACCATGTCCGCTCCAAAAGTGGTGTATATAAATATCTGTAATATGAAATCATGTTAATAAATTTCACGAGAATTTATTGTCAGAAAATTACTCAACACAACAGGCAAGCAGTCCTGATTTTTTTTATTTCGACAGATATAGGAATTGACTCCGCATTTCTCGAATAAGAGGCTTGTACGCTAATCTCTACACTACCGATATAATTTTATAATATGTTCTAGGAATTTGATAATAATTTTCATGAAATTTTTCTATACTGCCATGTAACGTATATTTACATGCCTTTTTTATCAGCGTTTTTTTGAAAGTCTGCTAGTTAAAAAGATAGAATATAAACTGAAAGCTTTATTTAAACATAAAATGTACGGCTATGCTCACACTTTTTGTCATACATGGTAATATCGATTGTAGTTATTATCATATTGGGCACAACATATTTATATTATGGATATTATTGTGGATACATAATATCTTTTAATCGTATCTATTACTCGCTAGTCATTTTTTATTCCCTTACTTATGTCGAACACATCCTGTGGATAGTAGCTAACGATGTTCCATAACGCTCAAAAGCTGCCATTCAGAAGAAGAAGTAACCGAGTTACCGGCATATGCAACGTATGATTAACTTTCTTCCTGCGTTGTTGCATGACTTTTATTGTAAAAAAGTGTTACAATTTTATCTTACCTCAGAGATCTTTACGCAGTCAAACTGCTTCATTCATACAAATGTATTTGGCGCAGGCATTCGATAAACGTTTTTTTGTGTTTAAAGTTTAGTTGATAAATATTGTTAAAATCTATTTGAAGAGTATATTTACAACTAAAATCCATTTTTGATTAAATACATCTAATATCAAGTATCTTTTTCAAATAAAATTGGAGTCATTCAATACAATAACTGAAAATAACTAAAATACAGTTCTTTATGACAAAAAAAATTATTTTTAAAAAATTGCGTTCATCGTAGACACGTGTTCTTTACCATATCTGGATTAGAAGTAGAGAATATAGAAGGAGAATTAAAAATCTATCAAAATAGCTGTCCCAAAAATAAATTAAATGCATTTCTGCATTGATAAAACTCACGTTAGTATTTTTTCACTATTCTAGTCCTGCATCTGTATTTAATAAATATGCTAATGTAAAATTTGGCACCGCAATCTCAAGCAAGTAAGCGCACAGTCTTACCTCTAGAGCAGCGTTTTTTAACTGCACCCCTGTGAATCTGAAAATAGGTCTCCTCCCCCTAAGGGAGACCCCCCCCCTTATCAAAAGCAACATGCCCATGTTTAAAATAATACAAGTTTTAATATTTTTTATCTCGTACTATATAACTATTCATTTCTAGAATTCCTAGTAACCAGTGCCTCCCAAATGCTTTTGAAACCACTACCGTTCCCTGGGCGGCTTCAGTGACCACAAGAGGACCGTACCGTTCACTTTGGGAATCTATGGGCTATAGTCTTTTGTATATACCTTATATTTGCATTCTCCCACCTGTCGAAGTTTTCTATTTCCCTCAGTGATCTAATATGCACCAAACATCGCGCTATCAATTCGGAATTGGAATCGAAAAAAAATATGACCAATCACCTTTCGTTGCCTTCGACCAAAATTGAATAAAATTCCCGTCTGCTTCGCAATTGAAATTCACAAATGGCGGAAGATGAAAAAAGCACTTTGAATTTTGACGGTCTTTTTGTTATACAGTGTGTTTAATAAGTTATATACATGCCAGAACGACAGGCATAATGTACAAATTTTTTACTCAGTCAATAAAATTTATTACATAGTTAGACTCTCAAAATTCGTCAGTTCATTTATTATTTCAAAACGAGTTTGACTTTCTTACAATTATTCCTAAATTTATTTTGACAGAACTTAGTATTAAAATACTAGATATATCTTAGTTTTGTATCTAGAACAAAGACATGTAATTCAATGACACCGGCTATTTACATCATTTCGTATTAAACAACCATTCGGTCGATTGATTTATATCATAAATGAATAAACTAGAGGATACATTTTACATACACATTAAAGAACCAGAAAACTTTATATTATTTATGAACGTAATTTGTTTAATAATTGTTATAAAAATCTTTTTCTAAGGCATACATTATAATGCTACAACATAGTTAAATTTATTTTAATTTTCAAAATAATCGAATATGATTAATCTTCTTCCACACCCCTTTTCGAAGTGGAACATATGAATATCAAATAGAACTTCCAAGAATCTCTGTTGCAAGCCAGTAATTTTTCGTTATCTCAGAATCTGACAGCTTTCCTGAAAACATTATGTAGTGTTTAGCGACCTTCCAGAAATCTGATTTTCAATTGACTTGAAGAATAGATAGGTCAGGTTATAGCTATTTTGAAAATATTATAGCTAGAAAAAGCTAGAATATAGCTAGAAAAAGTAATTCATGCTAAAACCAGATCCAGCGTCACAACTTCATTATTGTAGTATTAAAGGGTTGTATATTAAGTTTTTTATCTTTTTATTACGAATGAAATCATTAAAATGTATCCCTAAATATATTAATAAAGTTTAAAAAAACACACACGTATATATTCACGTGTTTATTAATTCTATTGATTAAAATTAATGTGTATTGCTTCTATTTTGCTACCATTTATTGTTTGAAAGTTTTTGATAATTTTAATTTAAAAAATATATTCTAAACTAAAATAAATATTATCTTAATCATCAATGCCGCTACTAAATAAATGTAACTTTTAAACAAATATCAACACAACTCAATAATTTCTTCGTAAAATAGCCGTGCATCTTAAACCACTCTGTAAATTTTTAAACGAACAAAATTGAGTGTTGCGTTTAATTGGGTTAGTGGCACTTCTCTTTTAAGATGGCGACTTCCGGTGCTACTTTGATATCCGGCGCTTTGACGACGCCCGTCACCGCCGTCGGGACGTCGAGCCTCTTATCGAGGCGTAGAAACAACTGTCACTTAAACGAGTGCACTTGGATGCATGTTATGAAATGCTACTGAAGTTTTTATGATGGGACTATTTTCAAACAGCCCGAAGCTTTCTTTGTCTCTTGACATTTTAAATGTACATTTCATTTGAATTGCGTTTTAAAATTATTTTAAAATTATATTATATTATATTTTTAGTAATATGCAGTGTATTTATACACCTGAATAATTCAAATGAATTGACAGTCCGCCAATAATTACAGCATCCAATCCAATTTATTTATATACTCAATGGAATAATATAATATTTTATTAATGTTAATATTTTGAACCGTTAGTATTTTTTTTATGGACTATTATATACCAATGATTATAGTCAACCTGTATTATTAAATTAATCGAAATTTTACGAACTGAAAGATGTATTTATATTGTTTAAATTAATTATCAGTTAGTAGCACTGGGTAAGAATGAAAAAATATGTTGTTAATTTTAACATTCACCCGATTTTGTAAAAGTTGAATCATGGTTTTTATACACGTTTTAAAACAATTATAACAAAACTAATCTTAGTGGTGTTCACTATTGTGGTGTTAATTGAAGTTATAATTATTATGTTAAGCTAATATCGACATAATTTGCTGCGTTCGTGAAATTTTATATTAATAAATTTCACCAATGTTCTGATATAGTTAAAAATTATTATAAATATATTTTCATTTATATTTTTGATATCAAACATTGACCTAATACACAGCGTACATATTGTAATGTATTAAATAAATTTAAAATTGTTAAAATTTTGAGCCAGATAAAAGCCAGAGTCGATACAAACATGTATGGACCCATCTTTTTCTCAGTCAAAGTTTGATTTATGCAAGTTCTCAATTTATATCATCGTTACATTTTAATTTAAATTGAGTATCAATCGACAAGTATACATATTTAAGAAGTCTTTATGCTTTTTTTATATATGTTATATTTATATTATGTAAGAATTGAATAATAGGATGAGTATAATTTTTCCCATAAAAGACTGTGAAAATATTTCTGTATTGTAAAATACATGATAATATGTATCTGAAATTTGCGTCATAAAGAAAACCGTCTGCATTTTACTTGTTAACTAAGTATTTTAATTTTTCCTATTAAAGTGTCCAGCAAAATGAAAAGCCTGAAAGATGCGATGACGGTTTTTAGGTTTCGTTCACTTCTTTTCATTCAAGATGGCGGTTTCCGGCGCGTCTTTTCACTTCCGGCGCTTTGTCGGTAGCCTTTGGACGAGGAAAGATGATATCAAAGAAGAACACCGACGACTGCTTTGTAATGCTTATCATACAAAATATATTTTTGGGTTGTTATTCATATTTCGATTCACATAAAAGTCACTCAGTTTATTTAAGATCCCAATAATACAACAACAGAACATTTATGTGCTCTCAATACCGGAGATTATTTAAAAGTAACTTTATTTGACAATATAAGCACATTTTAAAAAGTAGTGTGTAATTTTTTAATGAAAATGCTAGGAATATTTTGCGGAAAAGGATTGTTTCTGTCCCCACTTGCTTCCCTGATCATTTTCAATAATAATATTCAAAATAAGATGTTATCAATTGTACTTAATTATCAGTACATTTTTGTATCAATTTGTGTATTTTAATCAATTAATATTTTTGACTGATGATGCTTGATGAAAATTGATTTTAAATTCTAAATTATTTAAAACTGGTAAACTTCCATATGTGAAATATTTTTAAATAACAAGTTCACCTGTTTTAATCAATTTCAAAAATTAATTGATTCCGGATAATAGATCATGGCTCATTATATATATCCATTTCAATTTACAAAACGGACTCAACATAATCTAAGCATGATGCTTACTTGATAACTAAAGGCATTGGGCTATTTATTTTCATCAATATTCTTTACGTAAAACAAAATATATTGTATATAAATGATACCACAGATAGATATTATTTACAACAAAGTCCCACAGATGTAATGCTTTTTATTTCAAAAAGTATAGCGTTATCATGGTGATTATGAATATACACATATTAATACATCACTTGATTTATAATGTGTACAAACATATCATAATATCTAAATGACAATTATAACATAAAATAATTTAAAATAGTTACTGAATTCTCGCATGGCTTTTTCATAAATGTTTTGGCATTTATTAATAGCTATACATTTTGTTCTACAAGAAGTGCTTTAAAGCATGTAATAAAATATGAATCAATTATAAATATATACAAAGAAAGTAATTCTTGTAAACCTGATATCACTTGGGGTTATATTGTGGTTTACGTATGAAGTACATTTTTTGTCAATATTTATCGTTTTAATTTCAAAACACTCATGCGTGACACATTTTATATTTACATTATAACGCTTTAAGCGATCTATCATATATAAAAGATAAGAATATGTGAAAAGGCATTTTTCTTTTATGTTATTTAACATAAAAATATTATATATGTATAATTAAAAAGTTATATTACACTTTGTATTTGGCTATTTGAACAGTTAATATAATAATAATTACTTTAATAATTAACATAATAAAAGTATTACTAAATTACTTCAATAATTCTTCAGCAAATTTTTCTTACGATTGATATGAAAAGATGTTAACTCAATTGCCATGCTACATAAATTTTAAAATCTACCATCGGACATGGAGAAAAAAATCTTTTATTATTAGAACGTTGTTAAAATAGAAATTACATACATTTAGGTACATTTAGTAAGTGAACCATATGGATCTCAAGATTGTGAAGATGACCATTCTAGAAATGCAGTACAACGAAAAGCATACAGAACAAATGTTACAGGAGCCACAAAAACATATAGTTAATGATATGGGGCCAATATCAACATATTAAATATTCAATACTTGTAATTACATCAAAGTTATAACTAGTATTTAGTTTACATAATCTTATATTATTTAAACAAGTTGTCAAAGAAAAATCAATAAAATTTATGCAATAGAAGTCCTTTTTCCTAGTCAAAAATTTGACAGGTCATCACTTTTTCGGAGCTTAATTTAGGTATTAGTTAAGTAAGTAACATTTAGCTTACATCCTATTAATGGAACGTTTATTAAGTTATATACATACATCGTAATTATCAAAAAAGGCTATTTTAAATTCTGAATTATTTAAAACTGGTAAACTTCCATATGTGAAGTTTTTATATGTGAACTTTACCAGTTTTAAATAATTCAGAATTTAAAATCAATTTCCATCAAGCACCATCAGTCGAAAATATTAATTAAAGGCTATTTTGATAAAAACTGAGGGTTACGTCCTTTTTCTTTTCTATTGTTGATATGGATCTTTAGATCATTAAGTTTTGAAAAAAAATTTCACGAGACTTATTCCATTTTTGCGTTATTGTTTTGAAATTTTATAGCTTTGTGATACATATAATACAGCCAATGTATTTTAAATCATAAAATGTCATTTTTAAGGTAAAAAAAATATTCCATCTATGACTACGAGGATCAGTTTTAATTTTAAATTCTATAAAACTGTATTACACATATCTAAAAACTACTTGTTCTACCGACCAGACAAGAAATTGGGTAGAATTTTTAGAGAAAATCTTTAACACTCAGTTAAAAAAACCTTATTTTGATTATACTTTCATTTACCTCTTTTTTGTAAAATCACATAAATACCATTTTTTATCATTTGTTGACTAAAAAAAAAACAATCGCTTTCACTGAAAATATTATGAATATAAAATCTTTCAGTATAAATATATAATAGAATCTTACCAAACCTGTATATAACCATGCATATATATGTATTATACTTTGACTTGTATTAGGTTCTGTACATACACAATATATAAATAAATATCTGCATAACATAATGTATTGTAAAATAAACAATACCTTCTTCAAAATTCCAGAACAAAGAATATGAATTTATCTCGAAATAATTATGCCTTTCCGAAATAAAACATGTTTATGATGAATTACCATCACCTACTGATACCATGATCAGTTACAAAATGTTTACACATACCCTTCAAATGTCTTTCCACTTCAAACCATTATCCTTTTTGATAGAAAAATGTTCCAAATCGATCATGTTGTTTTTCCTCACCCGAAAAGCTTAAAGAAATAATAATTTATCCTTATACGTATTTTTTGGGTAAACAGAAGCTTATTCAAAAGCTCAGGGGGGAAATACGTAAAAATGATTTTATGTTTACATTATATTAAAAAGATACTTGAAACTTCAATATGCCTGTGTCAGTTATAGGGATTTCACTAAATCGTTAATATTTCGGTAATAGAAGGGTATTGGATACTTCAGTTAATTTTTAATAAATTTGAAAACTTTGTTTAAAAATTAGCATTCTAAGAATATTACATACTGTATAAAAGCTCTTCGGGCGATAACCTATTGTCTTTAACCTTTTAATAATTAAAAATTGTTTTTGAATACTTAGGAAAAAAATCTTCAATTTTAAAACTCTGTACCTAACCTCACCTAACGCTCAGGCTTTTAATGTTTATCGAGTAATACTTATGTTACTCTACGTCACATTTTTTTTAGCGTGTCTGCTCCAAGCTACAAAATCATATACATGTGGGATATATCATATAAATTATTAATGCTTTTGACCGATGTATAGTAACTTGTCGGACATATAATTGACATTAAATTACATTGTTTTAATCTTTAAAGGTCATTCAGATTATTATGTTCAATGCAGAAAGTTTAAGGAGTATTTACATTAACTTAAAGTGTTTTTTTTTTTTACATGCCATGTTCGCTTTCAACATGGAGCGTATGGGCGTATGAGCGTATACATAGTGTAAAGATATCCACTCCGAAAGAGGAATATACGAATCTTTACAAAGTGAAGACGTCTTGACAGATTATTTTTCACGAGAATTGTTTGTCAGACAATTACTCAACCCAACGAGCGTCCAGTCTTGCCCATTTTGGAATTTTAAAATCTGACAAATTGGGAATCGAACCCACATTCCCCGGATTGCTAGGCGCGCACGCTACCAACTACACTACCGGGGAGAATTCAATACTATAAGATATACACTATATTATCAGGTTTAATAAAATATTAATGAACAAAACTAAGTGTAGTGTATTGTGTGTTTACATAGCTTCATATACGGCATTTTATTAGCTGTTGGATAAATAAACGTATTATTAATTAAATATTTTCCGAGATACAATATTTTTCTAACATTTAATTAGGTTGTGTACACGTGATTCGTATTTAACATGTATCACTCTACCAAATAGTATTTTTATTTTTTTCCATGGAAGAACAACAAGCTTTTTGATGTTTATTCAACAACAGACATATAATTTATAAATTTTTCTTGGGCTTCGAAGAATTAATTAAATACTTGATAATGTATTTCAATGAATATTTTATTAATGAACATACAATATATAATTACTTTCTCTAACTTGTCGCGTGGGCTGCATCCTCACATATCACGTATGTCAATTTACCTTAATTCAGCCAGCCGCATTATTTGATAGTACTAAATCCTACTCAGAATAATATACTTCTGATTTTATTCACTAACTCTTCAAATATTTTAATATTATCGTAGACTCGATATTTTTTAAAACGCACTTACACTCACCATCGTTCCTACCACTGCTCAAAGTTTATATACTACTAGCTGTACCTGGCCACGCGTTGCTGTAGCTTATTCTGGTTAAGTAAAAACATGTTTTTACCTGTCACAGGTGTAAAATCTATGCAATAGTGTGTACATAAAAACACGCGCATATTTAAATGTAACGTTGTGTCAAAATTTCAAAACAATCGATGAAGAGCTTTCGGAGATTTAAGATTTTAAGCAAACGAATATTTACATTTTTACTCATATAGATTATATAAAACTATTTAATAAATACTTATGTATAATTATATGCTAATCTATAACTTCAAGGGTTTATAAATTTAAATAATTCAAGGAGAAATCATATTTTCTATTTTAGTTCTAAATTAGACTAGCTATGTAATAGTTTTTTCTCTGTTATTTAGTATGATTATTTAAGAATCCAAAGTTTTAGACAAACGTGTCTTTGGTATAGCATTAACACAGTACTTTATTATTTTGAATCAGAAAAATTACCATTTTCATATATTTCATATTCAAAAAGCCTAATTGAATAATATCAATTTCACGTGGTGAAAAGAGTGGTCGAATTTCATACAAATTTTAGCGTCCTTATTGAATTAAAAGTTTGTTTTCCATTACCCTTTATTGTTATAGTTCATTTTCCACTGGTTTTTCTAGATGGCCATAATTCAGGGTATGGCGTTGATGAAATCCATTTAGCCTGCGGCCTTTCGGAAAATTCGTGCAATATTTTATTTTTTTCGTCCTACGCTGAGATTTTCCTTTCGCTCTTTCATATTATTTCAGTGGACAGAAACAACACCTTCGTGTAATTTTATGATAAGCAACCACTCTCACTGGTTTATGGCTTATGCTTTCTGTATTTATACTAACATATATTATTGTTCAATGTATAATATACCATATCGTATTTCATTATTAATATATTATAGCAAAAAACATACAACAAATTTTTACATATATCAAATAATAAGACGGTCAGCGAAAAATGTGATTTTTAGCAAAAAAATATGACAAATCCAAGATATTCAACAATTCTAAAAAAATTCATTAGATGAAAAGCTTAAGTAGGGTGACACATAAGCATAAATATAAGCTCTAAATTATCTCTGATTCAATAACGGAGCATTTGCATTTACACAGTGCTTGAACATTCACTTAAATAGCGGAGGATATAGATATTACCATTGTAAAAACATGAATTGTTTTTTTTTGATAATTTTCCTCATTACTTTGGATATTGTTCTTTTAAAACAGACAGAAAAATAATAAATATATCGAATTCTAGATTATTATTTCAAACTGGTAAACTTCCATATGTGAGATCACTGTTAGCAACCCGGGTT
>JAGVSQ010012560.1:0-11566 GCA_022683975.1 Rhyacophila evoluta
CGAACCCGCATTCCCCGGATTGCTAGGCGCGCACGCTACCAACTACGCTACCGGGAATGTGCAAATATTTTTTTATACCATATCCGCTCCCAAATAGAACCGTATGGATATACACAGTGCTTACATATTCACTCCAAAAGTGGATATGGATCTCCGAAAAGTAAAGACCTCTAAACGGATAATTTTTTATGAGGACTGTTTGTCAGACACTTGCACAACCTATTAGAAATCCAGTCTTACATTTTTGGATTTTTTAAATTTGATAAATGTGGAAATCGAGCCCGCATTCCCCGGATTGCGTACGTGTACGCTAATTTCTAGGATACCGGAGAAACAAAAATTCAACTCTACTATTTTTTCTGTATGGCATAGGAATACATTTTGATTTCTCATAAGCGATATACTTTTTATGCCAAATTAACATATTAAATTGGCCGGCCAATACTCAATGAGTAGTTTATTACACAAAATAAGACATGTCTAAATCCTATATCAAAATAATCGTAATTTACTCTGATCTTTTCTTATAAAAACCGATAAGGGATTTTGTTCAATTATTATTTTTCACGGATCGTTGAAATAGTCATTATTTTAATCAAACAATTTACGCCTTTATAATTAATTTTATAATTAATTTCACTAGAACTTTATTATGACTAGAGTAATATAATACATGGAAACAGCGAAAACATCCGCAATGAAGTGAAAGTGCAAACATCGGAAAGTGGATGGAAGGATTTGTTTGGTGGCTAAAATGCAGACATAGGCTTATGATAATTAGAAGTATACGATTAATAATACAGAATAAGTCTCCCCGGTAGCGTAGTTAGCGGCGTGCGCGACTGGCAATCCAGATAATGCGGGCTCGACTCCCCATTTGTCAAAATGCAGGACTGGAAGCCTATTGGGTTGAGTAATTGTTTGATAAACAATTCTCGTGAACAATAATCTGTCAAGACGTCTTCACATTATGGAGATCCATATATTCCTTTTTCGAAATGGGTATCTTCACATTGTGTAGATCCATATCCTCCAAGTTGGGAGCGAACATAGTATAAAAAAAATGGTGGAGAAGCAGGTGAACAAAATGTTTTACAGTGGTTAGAAGTCGATGAAAGTGGCTCTGGATATATCATGACTGAAAATTAAATAGCAAATGAAGTCATGGTTTTAGAAAATGGAGATGGACATGAAGATAGCGAGGAAAAAGAAAGAACAAGCCAAAAAATGGTTATTAGTGATACTATCGCATTTCAATGATCTAACAATATGTATAACTTAATTTTAGTATATATTTTTATAAATACGTGTATAACCAACATTTTTGTAATTTTGTAAAGCTGATTATAAAATAAAAGCAGACCTCAAAGGTGCAAACTAAATTTAATCATTTTCTTGAAAATTAATCGGCCTAACATTATGCCATTACATATAATACATATACAATACAAAAATGCGTTCAAAGACACCCACCCCCATTAGTTCGTTATATAGAGGTTTTACTTAACACGTATTTTTATAATTATACTGTACTATTTTATAACAATATTATGATAACTGAATGCTCATTCTTAATCCATGAAATTTAAATATTCTAATGTTTCAATTATGTTTCATTATTTTATGTTTATGGATACTTTCATTATCTGATGATTAAGCACCAAATTTAATCAGTGTGTAAGATATTTTTTACTATTTGGTAAATTTTGATTTCCGCTAAATAATAGCACTTATACAGTGACATATCACTATCTAAGTTAGACGTAGGAAACCCTTTTTACGTCAAGGGCTATTTTGTATAACTAAATACGTCATTCATGGATCATAAAACATGATACAATGCGTTAAAACAAAGTAAGTTTTATTTTATTATCGACTGGTCGTATTTTATGGAATAATTTTCATCAGTTTTTAGAAGATTGGTTGCTACTGTAACCGCAAATTTTCGCAGGAGACAAAAAAACGTTTATTTAATGATTTTAGGCCAAAGTAAAAATACTAATTAGACACAACCTTGAAGTGCATGAAGACTGGTATTTCTGTATTATTTACCCAGTCTGGAATTTATTTAATACGTTACTTAAGAAAAAAAACCAATGATTTTTTTTTACTGATCGCAAATTTCACTAACCTTCCTTTTCACAAACTTTAACTATACACTAATTCGGAATTTGTGGCTTACATTCTTTGACAAAACGTGTATTAAGTTGTATCAATATTATTATTGAAAAAAATAATTTAATTTAATTTTAATACCATTATATTGTACAAAATAAAGTTTTTCCTACAGTTGTGTCTATGAAGAGAATGTATTTGATAGCTTAGCTTGTTTTATACCGATTTTTTACATGCTTATAGAAAACTAACGTCAATTTAACCTTTCGTCGTTGTACAATTGGTTTGTCGAATATACCACATGTCAAATGTTCAGAAGATGAAATCAAATTTTTATTTAAATGTTAAAGATAAAAACCATATGATTGTTTTACTATAGAAGAATAAAACTACAGTATATAATAATCCTGGCAAACCTATCTCATAACCTTTAAGTCCCTTATTTATACATAAAATTAAATTTTAAAAAATCCTAGTGAATAAAGGAAGACATTGATTCTTTATTGCCAAACGAATACATTTTTTTGTCGGTTCAATGTATGTTTTCAATTTATTTCAGCATAGTATGATATAATATACATCATATTGCTTAAACAGGAGCCACTCTGTCAATGTGACAATTCTTATTACTCAAATAATATTCCAAATTTAAACTATTGCATTCATTTCCGTCACAATATGTCCATCATGGCTGATATTTTTTATCTTTTACGGTCAGCTAAATAGTGACAACATTTTACAGCTGTCAATCTGAAAAAAAAATGAAAAAAAAATGAATTAAAATACTAGTTCTATTTGCCGACAAACATGGATAAAATCTTGTTACGAAATGATAATTTAATTAGTAAACGCAAATCCTCTTTTCGCAACTCATAATATTCACTACTAACCTTTCTGATCAGTGAAATTCTCGAGAAATTGTCTACTAGCAACTATTTATAGTAATATTTAGTTTTAAAAAACACGAAAAACAAGATAATTGTTATGAATCACACTATAAATTATAGTCGATCGTTAAAATTAATCCGTAAAGAATTTTCAGTGGTTTTCAGCTATCGATAAATGGAGAGAAACGTGAAAGAAGATTTCCTGAAAACTTCAGATTTGGGGTAGCCACAGCGTCATATCAGATTGAAGGCGCTTGGAATGTCAGTGGTATGTATTCATTTATTATATAATATGTATAATTAGACAAACGCCATGCGTGTCATTTATTGAAGTGATATTTTCTTTGACATATAATTGTATGATAGTTTTGTTCAATATACATCATTTATCACGCGTACAATTAATAGTATCTACAATGTAAGCCATATACAACTCATTTGTAAAACTAATAGAAGTTAAATAAGTGATTATAGCTGCGCCATACAAATAATCTTAAATAGTGACCTAATTTCAAAATCTGTCACTGTTTTTGTGTGAAAATGTTGTATAAAAATTATCACAAATTAATATTTTTAAATCGTTACTATGTAATTATTACATTGAATTTATTAAAAAAAATATATGTCAGGCTATAAATATTTTACTTTATACAGATAAACTTTTAAAATATATCTTGTAAACACTACTAGTTAATGAGATTTTTGCTGACATACATTTAATGCCAAATATTTTTATAAGTCTTCATCTATTAATTTTAATACTCTATGTACTACTAATCTCTACTCAGTCAATGTCAATTTTGATAACAATTACTTAAAATTTTATAAAGGAAGATAAAACTATAGTATTAATATAATCACTTTATCAATTTGTAGCAATAGCATGTATTTCTTTGTTTCACTGTATTTCTTTGAGCTGAGCCTAATATTTTTTTTATTTTTAAACATTTACTTAATCGACCAACTTTTATTTTTATATAGAGCCGATTTTAAAACCTATGAAAAATATTATCGACTGACAGTACCGTAGTATAATGATTTTTAATATCATTGTCAGAAAAAAAAATAATTTCTTTTTTCAACTAATCTTAAAATTGATATTGAATAATTTTGTAACCATGTGTGCTCCTAACGTGAAGTATATGGATCTACGTAGGAAGATATCCAGTCGGAAAATGGAGAAATGTATCTCCGGAATGTGAAGATATGTCTTGACAAATTATTTTTCACGAGAATTGCTTGTTAGATAGTCGCTGAACTCAATGGACACCTAAGTTCTGCATTTTCAGGGACACCTAGTCCTGCATTTTCAAATTTTTTTAAATCCGAAAGATGTAGGAATCGAACCCGCATTCCCCGGATTGCAACGCACGCACGCTAACCTCAACGCTGCCGGGGAGATTATTAATTTAATATACAATACAATTAAGTACAAAATTTTCTAGAGTTGTAAGAAAATCGTATTATTAATGTAATATCAACATTGTGAAAATAATTTTTTTTCTTTGCTATTCAAATATTATTGATATTTTAACTATATACAATCGATCCTGCTTAACCAAAGGGTATTAACTCTCATAGAACAATAATGTAATGAATGCGGTCTGATTCTTCTTTTCAGCATACAAATTGGGTAGTTACTTCTTTTGAATTTCGATAATATAATAATTCGGCCCTTGCGGCTTAATTTCTTTTGACTGAACATGTATTTAGTTGTGTACATTGTGATTCTAAAAATAATATCACTTTTCAAAAAACTGAGGTTTAATGCCTTGTGCTTAAACAAGGTCGATATTATTATAAAATAAAACAATAGTTTATATATTATACTCGCTCATTGTTTAACTAAATGCAATTTAAAGAAGCAGAAAGACGTAAGTGGAGTCGTAAATTTCGATTTAAATAGAAAATTATTTAATGCATTTTCAGATTTTTTAAATTCATTTTATTTTTTATTATTCGGTTATAAAATTTTAACAGTTCATAGTGGATAATTAAAATTACCGAATCAATTTGACATGAAACTAATCATTTAAGTAAACATACATTATTTTGTATTACAAGTGAAAAATAAAAGCTTTTTTATTTTCAGATAAAGGCGAAAGCGTTTGGGACTATTTTACTCATAAGCAAAAGCACCTTATGAAAGAAGACAGCACTGGAGATGTAGCATGTGACTCTTACCACTTATACAAAAGGGACGTTCAGATGCTGGTGGAAATGGGCGTCAGTTTCTACCGCTTTTCCATTTCCTGGCCGAGGCTTCTTCCTTTAGGATATTCTACAAAAATCAGTGAAGACGGTCTCCGATATTACAATAACCTGATAGATGAACTTCTGCTATATAATATTACACCAATGATTACACTGTTCCATTGGGATACTCCTCAGGTGCTCCAAAGTATAGGTATTTATCAATACTATTTATCTAACTTTCAAAAAAGTATGTCACCAATATTTTGTAAGTTAATTTAATTAATGACAAAGTTTTGATAGCAAATGTGACATATACAAAAAGTGTAGAAAACATTACTGATACAAATTCATGAGGAGTTTTATGTCTTTATTGCCATATAAATATATTTGTTGCTGGTTCAATAGATGTTTTCTCTTCGTATCTATAATAGTTTTAGTATCGTTTTTTTTCGATTTACACTGAACGTTTTCTGTATACGTCTGCATTCAAAATTGAACTCAATCACTTACAAAAAAAAAAATAAGTGCTTATTTCGGTATAACTAGATATATAAGAAAAATTTTGGATAACACTCTGCAATTATTCTTATTTATGTGAGGCCCTTAGAAATTTTAAGACTGCAACACGGTCCTCGGGCCTATTTAGATTGGCTAAGCCTGTAATAGACCATGGATGCGAAGTCTTTGACTTTGAAGATGCCAACACAGCAAAGAAAATGAAGATCTAAAACTTATGTAAAGCGAGGAACTTAGTATTAATCAATGGCAAACATATCAAGAATGATAGATTTAAGTAACTTTAAAATAAATCAGAACTGCCCATACGATGTTTAGGTTTTCTATTTGTACCCATACATTTCAAAGTCTTCGGAATCGATGTGACATTATTATGTGACACGTCACGGTTAAATATTATAAGAAGCATTCGTTTTAATTTATCGAGGCAGCTTATATTAGTAAAATGGGACGAGTGTTACAATATTTAATGAAGACAATCGATAACATAAATATTGATTTCTTATCATCCAGTAACTGTCCACCGGCGAGCAGGAATTTGCTTTTGACTACGGATTCATGTTCTGGTGGATGTGTGATTGTTTTGTATGAATTATGAAATAATGAAGTATGAATCTTTACACCAGTGGTCTGAAACCTTTTATCTTTCACGGCACACTTAACATTTTTTTTTTAATTTCGCGGCACACCACACGTAAGAAAGGCCGCGGAAATGGCGCCAATGACGCCTTGTAGTGAAGAAATGCGTCACGGTACACCCAGCATCTTTTCGGTTGCTGAGCACTGCTTTACATTATGAACATATCTAAATAGACTGCGTATCAATTCAAAGATTAGTTTATGTTATATATCGGACATCCATCTCAGCATTTGAGACATCTTGCATGATTTAAATCATCGGCTACTGTGACGAAGACCAACGTAAAATTACCATTTTTTTAAGATTCTTTCATTTTACAATGTCCGTTCTGAAAGTGGATCATATGGATCTCAACACTATAAAGTTTGTCTTTAGATCTTCGTATTACCAAAACTTACCTTGACAGATTATTTTACAAGAATTAATTGTCACCCAATTGCTCAACTCAATAGGCATCTTCAGTTTTTTAAATCCAGCAGATGTGGAAATTGAACCCACAATCTTCAGCTCGGAAGCACACAGTCTAACCTCTTGGCTACCGGGGAAACAGCTTTAGATCCATTAGGTATTCAAAAAAAAATGATTAAAAATTACTTATAACCAGCTAACTTGGTAAAAGTAAAAAGTTATGGGTTAGAATGTAGTTTCACACTGCATTCACAGTGAAGTCAATTATTCTTTTTTTTATAGACGACGATTAATAAAATGCAGAAAGATTTACTCGCATTAGGCATTTATTATTTAAATTCCTCCGGGATCCGAAAGATTTTCTAATTTATGGAAAAATCTTTCCATGTTTACGTAATAACTGACATCTGCTTAATGGTTCGCCTGAAAATACTCATTTAGTGTTCGCAGAAAAAAACACATACTGTTTTATCGACAAGTTTAATTGTTTTCCATAGAAACACTTTGATTTTGACCTTGACCACGATTTCTTACTAAATGTATCTACTAAAAATCATGGTGATGTATTTTGTGTTACTTCCTTTAATATAATCGCATTTCTAGATTTTCAAGGTTCCAATTCGACACAATTTATAAATTGTACATTTATTTTACGACAAAGGTACATTTCTACTTTCAGACACCTGAATGGAAATTTATTAGTTTGCCGATAAAAACTATGTTATCGAATTGATTAATATGAAACTACCGTTGAGTTAAATGTTCATAAATTGTTAATGCATACATAACTGTACTGACATATCGCTTACGTCACTCGTCAAGATTCGTCAGATCCCTCAAAATTTCACGATTTGTTTATAGTTTTCACAATTTGAGACAATTATTTTGTTTCGTGCCTGTCTTCACAAATTAGCATCATATACAAACAACGTCATAAAGAATCTCTGTATATTGCTATTTTTTATATCTTCGTAAAATATTTTTTAATTCAAATTTGGTGACAGTTGGCTACACATTCGATCAATTCATAGAGCATACGTGTGGGTTAAAAGGGAAAACACCATTATCTATGACAAAATAATTAAAACTAGTCGCTTATATTGTATTAATTTTAAAGGTATGTATGTCCGCATCATCTTATATAATATCCAAAATCTTGTAATTCGTTCAAACGTCCCCACGTATTTGTAAAAAATGAATTGTATGTAATTAGAATGCGCAGGGCGCAAAACATTATTGTGAGACGGTGAAAATCTGAGAAGGCGGGATGTTTTTAAATTACTGGACCATACTAGTTCCGGAAGTAGAAATTACGAAGAAAAAATCTTTACGAATGTACGAAAGTAGAAATGTCAAGAGCGGAGTTGAGAAAACTTTTTGCACAAGGGAACCTACAACCCACGGCGCGGCACTGACCTCTCTTAATACGACTGCTCGATATTGTACCTCATCAAACTCATACGCTTTTTTTGTTACAGGCGGTTGGACAAACGACGAAATGGTGGATTTATTTGCAGACTATGCTCGTGTGGCTTTCGAAAAATTTGGCGACAGAGTTAAGGATTGGTTAACCTTCAACGAGCCTTATAATTTGTGCTTGTACGGTCACGGCGTCTTGAACGGTTTCCTGGTATTCGCTCCACATCTTGGCTACAATGGAATAGCCGAATATCTCTGTGGACATAATGTCCTCAAAGCTCATGCTAAAGCATATCATATTTATAACGACACATTTAGAGCAACTCAAAAAGGTATTGTTTTTAATTTCACAATTTCATCACTAGATGATTTTTATTAATTATATTAATTTATGTCAGTTATCAAGATGTCGATTCTTTTCTTTTGACATCAGCTTCTATTAAGCACTTCTAATAAGCGTGAATTTCTATCAGCAGTCAACATTCTAAATTAGTAAATTGAATAATATGTGATATAAATCTTTTATTTCGCAAGAATTCCATTGATAGCAAATTAATATTAATCTTCGTCTTGTTCCAGGGAAAGTTGGAATGGCTCATATACTTCTATGGACTGATCCAGAATCAGACTCTCCTGAAGATCTGGCAATCGCGGAAACAAGTATTCAGTTCAATGTAGGTAAAAATCGAATCATTTACTAACGTAGAATCGAACTTAATCAAAATGTAAGAAAAAATAGAAACGTAATACAATAAGGGAACGAATTTATTATATTATAAGTAGTATCATGTACTCATTAAATTTTGCTACAAACTTTATTCGACTTTATTGTTTTCATCGAAACAATTGTCCCAGTCATCATCAACAGTACCTGTCAGTTTCAACTCTAAGTCTATCTTCCAGCTCGAATGTCATTTATTTTTTAAATGGCTGCTCCGAGTGTGATTCATATACATAGGGTCGGGAACGAATTATCGGCAGTTCAATTCATTCTAATTGGGAAAATTGAGTTGACATACGTTTAATTGACTTACGAGCTCCATCGCGAATCGAATTAAACTGTAAGTCAAGGAAAGGACCACTGTATAAATAATGTAAAACGATTAAATTATCTATCCACTCTGATAATCAAAAGACACTTTTTTTTATTACCATACATATATTATTATTTTTAGACTGGTTGGTTCTATCATGCGATTCTGACAAAAGAAGGTGGCTATCCAAAACAAATGCGTGATAACATCGACAAGCTTAGTGCTGAACAAGGATACAGCAAGTCTCGCCTTCCGGAGTTCACTGAAGAAGAACGCTTGAGTCTCATAGGGAGCTGTGATTTTATGGGAGTCAACTTCTACACGTCAATCGTCATCAATAAAACAACACATCGGCCGATCGCGGTGGTACCTTCATTTGAGAATGACATGGGATATAAATTTTACCAAAGAAATGAATGGGAGCAAGGAGCTTCGTCGTGGTTGAAGGTAATGCATAATTATGGAAGCTTATGAATTATACATAGTGTTTTTTAAAATCGATTTCGACCAAGCCAGTATCAATTGGTAGCATATAACTCTAGTCAATGTCAACCAAGTTCATGAATAATCACTCCTGGGGCACTTCTAGAACTCCAACTAACACTTTACGTTCGTTGCGCTATGATGACGTGAGGATGCGGCGGATGATTAAAGGAAAAGCAATTATTAAATAGTCCACAGTGCTCAACCATCTATTAGAAAAATGTATCTTCTATGTCATTTTTTAGTTACATCCTGCAGGACTTCGTAATGTATTGAACTGGGCTCGCAGAGAATACGGTGACATTGAGATTTATATAACCGAGATCGGTTACTCAAGCAAAGGAGGGCTTAATGATCTTGACCGAATAAAGTTCTTCAACAGCCATCTTGAAGCTTTACTCGATGCCATTGATGATGGCTGTAACGTCACTGCGTTCACAGCTTGGAGTTTGATGGATAATTTTGAATGGTCTAGTGGCTATTCGTAAGTATTAAATAAATATTATTGCTTTGACACACCTTTGCAAATTCACGCTAAGTCCATGACAAGATGTTTTCCTAAATAATGATATAAATAAGTAATAAAACATTCCGTTCTTTACTTTTATTTTTATTGATTAAGTTGATAATTTAGGAGACTACGTTGGCTTTGTCATGTGTATTATGTGAATAAATGAAACCCAGAACTTCAGTAGTCAAATAAATAAATGATTATCTATAAAATCTCTAATTAGTCTATGTGTAATAAAAAAGAGTTTTATGTTTCTTAACTCTTTCGCTGTGGAATGATTCTATCAAAAAATAGCTCACAGTGCAACGACTTCAGGCCTCATATAATGCCAGCCGCCATGAAAGGGTTAATAATCTAATATTTCAATTTTAGAATTTTGCAGATGAAACACACTTACTTAGTTGCTATAAAACAACACATTAATTTTTGGAAATTATCTGCACCGAATGTAGAGCATAACTATAAAATAAAGATACGTTTGAAGACATTTTAGAAAAAGTTAGGATATTATCATGTATATATATTTATCGACTTGTATCAAAATGAAATGTATTACGAAACAGCCTACTCCTTAAAGGGTTAATGAAGATATATACATTTTTTTCAGCGAACGGTTTGGCCTATATCAAGTGGACTTCAATAGCCCCAACAGAACAAGAACTCCTCGCGCATCAGTCTTTGTCTACAAAAACATTATAGAGACTAAAGCTCTAAACCACAGTTACATTCCTCATATGGAAGAAGATATCGCCGTCAGTCTTCCAGAGAATGTTGGATACAACAACGTCTACAGTATTATTGTTATCATTTTTCTTATTGTAGTTGCTTTGTGCTTAGGAAAATTCATATGGAGCAGAAGAAGGAATATATTTGATCGAAAACGCGATACAAGTGATGTTAGAGCATAAATATTAGTTAATAACTTACCACAAGATGGCAGTAAAAATTTTGACATAAATACTATAATTTTAAATAATTATTATTTTAATTTATATATAATAACAAATAGTGATTGAAGTACTAACGCGTTGGTTATTATAGACGTGCTAATTTTGATACAAAAGAGAAAAAATAGCTAAAATGGAATGTTGCTATAGTGAATGTGAAACATGGTCAAGTAAAAATGACAATAGCTGAATAATTATCAAATTATATTATAATTCTATAGATTGGTTATTTCTACTATAGCTAATTTATTATGACACCAATATCAGCAAAAATATAATTTTCACAAAAAAACTTTAATGCATGATTTTGATTCTGTCATAATTTTATCATAATATTATCCTAATTTGGAATAGAAATTTTTAAATAATTAATATTTTCGACTGATGGTGCTTGATGGAAATTGATTTTA
>JAGVSQ010012561.1:0-11565 GCA_022683975.1 Rhyacophila evoluta
ACATATGGAAGTTTACCAGTTTTAAATAATTAGTATTTATAATAAAATGTAATACGTATGATAAAAAATGTTGAAACTATTTAAGATTGTGGGCTAGCTAGTGGAGAAAAAAGTTAGATTTAGTTATTAGACATTGTATAAACTTTAATATTGTAGTTTTAATCGAAATATCAAAAGTCTCTATCTATTTGACGCCAATAAATAAATTACGCAGGGTCAAAGGTCACCAAAACTATTTTTGCGAATATTGACACTCACTCACTCACACTCAAATTTACTGGAAAAAAATATTTTAAAAATAGCTTAAAAAATGTTATAACTTTTATTTATACGAGTAAGTTTTTTATATATAATACGACTTACGTTAAAAATATTGCATACATATCGAGGTACTACAGTGCATAAATATTATATCGAATGTGAAGGGAAAAAAGTAACCCTCAATTTAAAAAATAGCTTTTATTCGATATACAACTTAAGAGACATGTCTAAATTTCATAGTTTCTAAATTTAGCTTTTACGTTTAAAAAAAGGATGGTCTGTAGAATTTTCCAACAGGAAAAAGGGCTCCCACCTAATTAATTTTATTGGTTTTTCTTAAACAGCTTATTAAATCAATGTCATATTGAGTAAATACAATACTAGTTTTAGTCTCGACGCACTTCAAGGTTGTTTCTATATAATCTTTTGACTTTTGTTTAAAATCGTCAAATAAATTTTTGTGCCTCCTGTTAAATCTGTTCTATGTGTCTTTCTGTTCTGTACGTCCTCTTTCCTTTCCACAGTCGAAATATACAAAATATAATGACGGTATATTTTCAGCCTGAAAAATTGTAGGTTTTTTTTTCGTGGGATTTATATTAATTAAACGGTGTTGATATATTTTATTCAGAATAATTGCGAACACGTGGGTCATTCCTCATGTGTCTCTGTCATGCAATTAAATGCCTATCAGATAAGTCAATGTGAAGTTCTCCCTAATTGATCAATCGTTTTTTTTCGCAGGTGAGTTTTGTACATCATTAAGAAAAACTTTTCTAACCTGGCAGTCGGGATCTACCTTCTCTTGTGTTTTGGTGAGTGAAATTAATTAATCTACGTAAAAAGTTATGATTGAATGATTTTGTATGTAATAAATAATGGTGATTTTCGCCGGAGGTTTTTTTTTGTTGCGAATACAGTCTCGTTTCGACGCTTCATACGCACATTTTATTTGTTATTTTTAAACGATACAATACTGTAAATATATTAAATAAATCGTATTAAACACTATCAAATAATTACCTTAAACCATTTTGCTAGAACTTTGGTGTTTTAAAGTATCACTCGTTCAATTGATTTAATGTAATTTAAATTTTACTCTAAGCCACGAATAAGTCTAATTCCTTATATTTTATTCGAATTTTTTAGACATATATTAAATGCTTATACCTTGTAAATTACTTTTAATAAGTTTTGCAGGAAGCAAAAAATACTAAATGCTCCCGTTTCGTCTTCTAATTATTAAATCGGTTTATTATATTTTTAAACACACTTAAAACCATAATTTTTTAAAATTATTCTTTTATATTGATAATTTTCATAGATTGGTCAAGAATTCTGAATGAAATACTTCTTTTTTTGTATTTTTTTTTTTTTTGAAAAAATACATAATTCTTAAACATTTTTTAAAATGTTGAATACAAAGACGCAAAACGTTCGTTGTCATTATTTCTTATTAGTATTCAGATGGTTAAATAATTCCCATTATATTTAACATAGCACATATAATTTATTTCCACAGTTTTTCAGCAGATTTGTGATAGTGTAAATTTATAAAATATTTGACAGATTATTGTGTAAAAATAACTACATAATATCATCACGGAACTGTAAAAACTCTACTGAGAATTTATAAGTATGTTAAAAAACTGCATTCTCTTATATTTTTTTAATTCCATATTCGCTTCTAAAGTTGAGCATATGGATCTACACAGTGTGGAAATATCCACTCTGACAATGGAGTATATGGATCGCCGCAATATGAAGACGCCTTGACAGATTATTTTTCACGGGAATTATTTGCCAGACAATTGCTCAACCTAATGGGCATCCATCCACCCCTACACTCTTAGATTTTTTTAATCCAACAAACGGGGGATCAAATCCGCATTCCCTGGATTGCTAGGCGCGCACGCTACCAAACTACGTTACTCGGGAGACTTTTATTCAATTTCAGTATTTTTCAATTGTATTTTAATTTAGGTGCCATTAAAAACAATGAAAGCTTTACAAAACTCTACTGTCTTATATGAATAAACGGAAAATGCAAGAGTCCTATTTTGCCAAATTTTCACGTCGGTTTTATTTAACAGCTTAATGAGGATATACAGAAATTTGTAGCCAAATGCCAATATTTTTAAAAGTAATTTTCATTATGTATGTCAGATGGGTCATGAGATAGGCTCATCGATTTACTTTTAATAATAAAAAATATATATTATACGTACCAAATAAAAAAGCCTATAACTACAATTCGCTACTATTTCGTCATATTGCACTAGCTCGTATACTGGACAAACAAACGAAACAAAGCGACTGCTGCTAATTCTACCGGTGTGACATTAACATTTTCCCTTCGGCCACATGACAGTTTTCTCTTACTCAAATACCTACCCCTGAATCTCTATTATATATAGGGGTGAAAGTATGATTACATGCGTATAGTATACTTCCCTTAAATAATATTGCGATATCCAAAAACTGCTTCCGATTATCACATTGGTAAAATATAACAAGATGCATTAATATAATACATAAATTTATTAGATATTTATTAACTTTTTTTAACCAATAATATATACTATATCCGTTCCAATACTAAAACGTTTATTTGGTTATTTTGAGATATTTGTTTATTTTTATCATCTTAACCTTCTTCGTCTTGATATTCTCAGTGTCATTGTCCAACAATTATATTATTTCAAAGTGTCTTATACAAATAATTAACAGAGATTTTTTTATAACATGTTCGCTCCCAAAGTGAAGCATATGGAGCTACACAGTGTGAAGATATCCACTCCGAAAGAAGAATATATGGATCTCCGCAATGTGAAGACGTATTGACAGATTATTTTTCACGAGCATTGCTTATCATACAATTTTGCTCAACCCAATAGGCATCCAGTCCTGAATTTTAAGGTTTTTAAATATCCGACAGATGGGGAATCGAGCCCGCATTCCCCGGACTGCTAGGCTCGCACGCTACCAACTACGCTGCCGGGGAGACTATTATAATTATAATTATAGTTTAGTATTACAGAAGAAATAGTTAACAAGAAAATTAGGCGTGAGAAATAGTCATTGTTTGATCAATCAATGAAGTTCTATAAATTGAAGGCCAATTTGAGGTTTAATCTTCCAAACTAATTCTATTAAAGTATCCCTTTGCTGCTTCGTTGTGACATAGTAAAACAAGTGACAATAGTCAACACAAAAATTAGATACTGTCAATAGTAGGTACACGTGTGGGGTCGGCCCTGCCTAATTCTCGCCTTGGGCACCCCTGCCCCGTGTCCGACAGGACATCAGCTCAATCCCGTCTGTTCGAGACAGATCAAAACTGCTTTTTAGACCGAATATGCCTTCAGGATTTGTCAGGGGTGGCCAGTCACGGCCCTTTACTCTATTTGTTCTCATATTTTTATCCATTGTCGTCAAAGTTCAGATTCGTACACTCCAATGTACTGTTAGTAATTAGTTATATACACAATATGAAATTATTGTAGTTCTGATCGGCTGTTCTTCAGTGACGAGGTATTATTTATAAGATGTTTTACATGTGTATTTGAAAATTCAGAGCATCCAAATGTCGTGAGTCCATTCTTGCAAATGAAATATTTTTTATGATAAAGAATAACGTTTTTTTAAATCAACAACTTACTATGCGTTCAAATTCTTTCATGTCCATTATGTTAAATATTATTTCTTAAATATAGACACATATATATCGACGGTGGGAAGGAATAAGGACGTACCACTCAATTTTTCAAAATAGCTTTTATTCGATAATCGCAATGTATGCGACTTAATACATGTTCTTGTAGTTATGTTAATGTAGCCTGAACATGCCGAAAGGCGAAACCCGGGTCGCTAACAGTGATTTCACATATGGAAGTTTACCAGTTTTAAATAATTTACAATTTAAAATCAATTTCCATCAAGCACCATCAGTCGAAAATATTAATTAATACATGTTCTATCAAAAGGACGTAAATCCTTGAAATGGCGAATTAATATATGCGTTTTTAAATCAGATTTTCGACCAGACAAAAGAGATTCTATCTAATAAATTTCCCTCAATTTTCTTAAATAACTTGTTAAATTAATATCACATTGAAATAATAAAACACCAGACTTAGTCTTCATGCAGTTTAAGGTTAGGTCTATGTTATGTTTTGACTTTGGCCAAAAATTTTCAAAAAAACGTTTTTTGGGCCTTTTAGTTTCAATTATTTTAGTGTCTTAATAGAATTAATATTCGACTTATTCTTGATCAAATGTCATTTGAATATATATTCCACCTGTTGTTTTTATGTTTATTGCGATGCGTTTAAAAGCTACCGTTATTACTTGCAACTGTTTATATACAGATTAAATAAAATAAGTTTCTTCACGGTAACTTATTATTGGTGTTGAACTTTTAAAAGTTGTTGACAATAATTCTATCAAAGCTTGTATATACAGATTGGTCAGGGCGATTCAATATCTGTTTCAGAAACCTCTGTAAT
Source organism: Rhyacophila evoluta (assembly GCA_022683975.1). Taxonomy (NCBI): domain Eukaryota; kingdom Metazoa; phylum Arthropoda; class Insecta; order Trichoptera; family Rhyacophilidae; genus Rhyacophila; species Rhyacophila evoluta. The sequence continues at coordinate 4,770 of JAGVSQ010012561.1, forward strand.
CGCTGTCGGTCGTGTTGATATGGCATATCAAATATTAAAAAATCCCCCGGTAGGTAAAGTGGTTACGTAAAACAACCCTAGATCTTGTGCATGACAACTGAGCCCCGGGGACAACTGACCCCTCCGATTGAGAGTGTTGCCCACAGAAATAGTCCCTGATGATAGTGCACACCTTACCAGATGATTATTTACTCGCAGGACTTTTTCAGGGATTCGCATAATCTTCTGAGATTTTCGCATCATGTATTATAAATGTCCAATAGACAGGCATGGGAAAATCATGAAATATAATAAAATAAATTTTAGTATAACATATAATTTCATAAGAATCATTTAATATATTCCAAAATACGTTAATTTTTTGTGTATTTTAACTGTTGATGAGTACCTAATAAAAGCTTTATTTCTTTGAATAAAAGTCAATCAAAAAAATGTAATACCATTGTTATAAAGAATTCATTCATTAAGTGATCTATAGAATCTGGTTTTTATGGATAATATGTTTTAAGCTTGCAAAGAAAACAAATTTAACAAAGCTTTCTAGAAATACTAAATGAACAAACTAAATACAAAGTAATTTCAACGATGCAGCTGTGAAATAGCATTGGAAAAATAATTTAATAAAATATAGGAAATAAGTTAATTCTAATATTTTATAATTACCAATTCTCATGAATGTCATAGATAGAACTTTTGAAAAGCCAGTAAAAAAATAATTTAATATCGTACTTTGCGTTATTAAAACATAAATAAATACGTTTAGTTACCTAATGTGCCCACTATCCACCAGCCCCGTCCTTACATCTCGTCTTAATCAGGCGTATCCCGGAGCTCCGATATCGAGAACCGATCTCCTTTATTCGACGGGAATGTCTCGGGAGTAAATATAAATTACTCAAGACTTAGGTCGGCACGCACTTGAGTGTTACCTATCTGCACAATATTTAAATAATTTTATACTGAGAAATGTACTACTAAATATACTCTCCGGTAACGTAGAAGTTAGCGTGCGCGTCTAGAAATCAGGGAAAGCGGGGTTGATTTCTACATCTGTTGGATTTTTATTAATCCGAAAATGTAGGACTAGACGGCCGTTGTTTTAAGCAATTGTTTGACGAATAATCCTCGTGAGAAATAATCAGTCAAAACGTCTTCACATTGCGGAGATCCATATATTCCACTTTCAGAGTGTGCATCTTCACACTGTGTTGATCCATATGCTTCACTTTAGGAGCGAACATGGTATAAGAAGAAGATGAGAAATATAGTGACGTTACAAAAAGATTTTACAAGGCTTGGCAGGAATCAGATTTATATTAGAAACAGAAGTTATATATTTGATAGAGATATATTCGTTTAAGTAAATTATAGATATGTCGAAATGTGCAAGTTATGAGCGTTCATTAAACGGATTGTTAAAAAAAATACAGAATCGCTTTTTAATTTCAACAGATTTAATTTCAAATTAAAAAAAAAAATCTCAGCTTTTTGCAAAGTATTACGTACGCTATATCAAATCTAGTTGACATTCTAACATTGGGTTACGTGTTCTTCTTTCATTGTGTCCATCGTCAGGAGCGACGTATCGGATTGTGTGTGTTATTTTCATTATTATACCCAGGCGCTCAGAGCATTTAAAATTCTCTTTTAGCGAACACTTTCACACATCAGACCGGACGCCACCACCGTTTTTCCAACCCCTTCATTCGCGCAGCCTCCCTTGTTTCGTAGAGCCTCCTTGCGCTGGACTCTGTAGAAATATACTTCTCTCTTATGCAGCGGTAAAAAACATGCAGCTATAAAAACTACAGTGAAAAGTTATATATTTAAAAAACATCAAAATATTATATATTATATTTATTCGAAGCACATATAATTTATCTTATATATACCGTGTTCGCTCGCAAAATAGAGCATATGGATCTACACTGTGTGAAGATATCTACTCCGTGCGTATCTCCGAAATGTGAAAACGTCTTGGCAGATTATTTTTTTACGAAAATTGTTTGTCGCAAAATTAATTTCTCAACTCGATGGGCATCCGTTCCTGCTTTTCTGGAAAATCTGATAGATGTGGGAATCGATCCCACATTCCCCGGAGTGCTAGGCGCGCATGTTAACCTTTACGCTACTGGAGATTTATCTACCTATTGTATATTTTTATCTAAAAAGAACCCGAATATTTTTTCTATACTCAACTAAAAGATTAGCAAAGAAAGTTTTTAGTTATTTACACAATTATAAAATTTTAATGGAAATTATAAAATACAATATGTAATCTACAAACGAAATAAAAATATATTCTATCATTTATTATTGTTCATTAATTTTATAATTTAAAATCAAATTTTATAATTGTGTAAACTTTCTTTCATACGTTTTAAAATTGATTATTAATTAATTATGGTTAGTGTTGTTTAGACCTTCTTTAAGCATGGCGCATACACGTGTTCTGTTACATATACCAAAATATAGTTCTGGCTCAGTGGAAAAACTGTCATCGCCAAGCTGGACGAGTGAATTTATTTTCCATCGGGCGACAGCAAATGCCTCGAAAAATCTGGACATTCCAGGATCTGGCGTCCGACTGGGGGGTGACTTCCCTTTGTAGAAGGGTTAGCCTTTTTATGTCTTGGCATCATATTATCGAATATCAACCCCTCTTTCAATTGACAAAGTGAATTTCTGTTTTTAATTGAACCTTTGTCGGATATTTACACAGCCACTTGGATGTATTGTATATACGTCACCTAGGACGGATTGGTTGAGAAGAGTTATTTCTTTTTAAAATTACCTTCCGAAAACAAATGAACAGTTTTATCTTACAAAGTGTTTGTCCAAATATTTGATATAAAGCTTTCATTGGTGTTTGGAAAATTCATATATATGTAATTAACAAGTGCTGAATATGGATTAAAACATATTTTCATAAATCAATATGTGAGATAATTTTTATTTTACAAACAATTTTTTAACCATGTTCGCTTCGAAAGTGGAACATATGGATCTGCATAGTGTGAGGTTGACCGCTTCAAAAACGGAGTACATGGATCTTCGCAATATGTACACATGTCAGATAATTGCTCGACTCAATGGGTATCCAGTTCTGCATTTTCAGATTATTTTGAATTAAGCAAATGTGAGAATCAAACTCGCACTCCTCAGATGCAAAGCTTGCATGCTTATCTTTATGCTATCGTGGTAACAAAAGTAAATCACGTAGACATCACAGTATAAAAATATTTATGGAAATTGACCATTTGAATCATTTGTGTTTTGGACGTTTATCGCGTCTTACGTATATTTGTTTTAATTCTTATAGAATCTTTCGCATGTAAGCGTACGTAATTATCAAGTAGTCATCGAAGCTACAAAATGAATCTACATCATTATCTACTAAATAATATGAAAAATATCCTTAAAAAAATTTAGATTGAATCTAATTGTATGCAGAAGAAAATTTTACTTAATATATTAAAAAAAAAACACCTTGATTTTAGATAAAAAAAGAAATCAATAGGGATGAAATAAATATTAAAGTTGAATTTTTTGTGTGTATCAATAATAAACTTAGACGTATATTGAATTAAATCATATACAATTAATATTAGCGTGAAAAGTTCGAATCTTTCAGTGTTATAAAAACGTATCATTCTGTATATCTAGTAAATGGAAAAATAAGGGTGTTTAATGAATCGCCCTTCCATTTGTATAGCTAGGGGGTGCAAAGGTACTAAGAGGGTGGCGAATGGCGAATGCTCTTATGATGCCTCCGCATAGGGGCTGGGGGCTTGCTACAAAACACTTGCGTTAACAAATTCATGGGCTTGTGTAACACAACGCTTTGAATTTAGCGAAGGAAAGAATACAGAATTAAAATTCACTGTTAAGATAATTTACTGTTATAAAGAGATATTTTTATGTTTGTTTTGTCGTTGAAATTAGCAAAACACTTAAACTACTCTTCATAATTAACCGTATAATAGATAGATTAAAATTATTTATAATTAATCCTGTTATAAGAAATTTGTTTCAATACTTTGCTGTATAAAATATGTTTAGTCTCATGTTGATCATCGGCGATGATGTTAATTTTTAAAATTAAAATAGTTGACCTAAAAATAACAATTTAAATGATATGTAAAAAATTCACGTCACTTCTGCTCACTGTTTGTCATGAGTTCGTGTGACACATCGATATGCACATATACTTTCTATATAATGTAATAAATATATACGTTTAATTAATTGCTGTATACATATTAACCATAAATTCATTATTGAAGGTATTGTTAGTAAAATTATCGGCATCAAAAATTACTTTTAATTAATTTTAACAGCAGACAGTTTGACGGTTTTCTATATTGAATAATAGACAATAAATAAACGAATCGGAATAATTTGAGTAAATTAATACAGTACGGTTATCAAAGCTATTGTTTTTAGATAAATATATAAACAATTAGAAACTTTCTCATACGTGAGATTGATATTTGCTTAAAGTATTGGATGGAAATTGTTTGACAGCTTTCAAAGACTATCCGGTAGGCAGATGAAGTTCCGTTGGCCGATTTTCTATACCTTTATCCCATTCAAATAGGTCTATGGTTATTAAATTCTAAGTATTTATATATTCTCAAATGTTGAATTAGAGTAATCAAACATGTTTATCATTACATTCAATTTGATTGTTAATATGTATGTTGACTGATGCTGAAAATTGGTCTTAAACTAGATTTATTAACAATAATACTATTTTGAATGTATTGATTATTAATACTAATAATATGTTTGTGAAAGGTGATGTTATCGATTGATTTCTATATATTATTAGCAGTGTATAGACGCGCGTCATTTATATAAAGGATTGTAAAATGCCAAACGGTAAAATATATGTACAAGTAGTTGATTGAGTGTTTTCATGGAAGCTTCGCAATGTATTTTTTTTTAGAATAAAGATATGAAATAAAGTAATTCTAATGAAATCCTCTTCAACCTTTATAAAGATCAACTAATTTATAATATATCGTATATTTTGTTTTAAAATACGTTCATCAATTTATTTATTATGAATAATGCATTAAATGCATATTTTTTGTATAATTTTGAAAAATAAGTTAGGTTTCCGCCCATCGAATGATCATCATTTAACGTGATCAAATCAAACCCGATGCGGATATTCCCCTCTTCTACGTGGTGTACACAACGTGCTCTCCCCCACCTCCATGTTGTGGCGTCGTCGGCGTCGCGGCGCTGAGGGAAGCTTTAAGCTCAGCCGTCACCTCTTTGCCGACGGAACTTTTGTACGTGACGTCAAAGTTTAAAAAATGTTGCGCCCGCTTTATTTAAAGTATCCAACTGATGCCGCCGCCCCTCGCACCTCATCCGTGGTACTCGTATGCAATTTCTCAGTACTCGTTCCAACTTTGGCTGCAAATTCTCGTCATTTCTGAAAACATTATTTTAATTTTATTAACTCCAATAATTCAGCAATGCTTAGATTTTTTACATTCATAAAGACTTTCACTCAAACGCATATTATTTCGATCATATTTATGAATAAGAAAACTGTTTTTTCATCATGTTCACTCCGAAGGTGGTGTATAAGAATCTACAAAATCCGCTGTCTACTGTAAAGTCTACTGTCCGCTTCGAAAGTATATGAATCTCTGCGATATGAAAACATGTCTTGACAAACTATGTATCACGAAAAATGTCTACTTGGTATCTGAAAGATTAGCGTGCGTCCTTTGAATCCGGGGATTGTAGATATGCTGTGATTAAAAAAATCCAAAAATGCAGGATTCGGTGCCTTTTGAGTTGAGCAATATCCGGAATACCTATTTCGTATGAAAAATAGTTATTTAAATATGAAAAAAAGGGAATACTAGATGGTACTAAGTATAATAACTAATGTATAATTGAAAGAAATTAACAATACGATAACTATAGAACTGTAATTTAGAGGGGGAAAATAAAATCACTACAAAAAAAATATACCGGTATATAATCACCAGTTAACATGATATGGGCATATAAAAGATTGTTTATAGTTTTAACTGTTTATTATCTTACTTATTTAATTATTATTTTTACTGTAAAACTACGTGAAAATATAATTCAACGAAAATATGTACTTAATTAATTAATATTTTCGACTGATGGTGCTTGATGGAAATTGATTTTAAATTCTGAATTATTTAAAACTGGTTTAAAAGCTTAATCAATTTGAAGTTACTTAAATAACAACGACGATTCCCTTAACGTCATTTAATGTTATTATAATTATTTATTTAAAATTAATTCTATAAATCAGTAGTGTATTTATTCCGTAAACGATATCTTTTTTACAATACAACGACTAAGTTGTATTCATTGGTTACCAAATTATTATAATAAACAACACTAAGAAATGTACAATCTTTATTTTTACTATTTATATCATGTTCGCTTTCAAAGTGGAACGTATGGATCTATACAGTGTGGAGATATCCACTTCGAAAGTGGAGTGTAAGGATCTCCGCAATGTGAAGACGTATTGACAGATTATTTTTCACAATAACTATTTGCCAGACAATTGTTCAACACAATAGGTATTCAGTCCTACATTTTTGGATTTGGATGAGGAATCCAACCCGCACTCCTCAGATTGCTAGGTGCGCACGCTACCACACCAACTACCCTATCGGTGCGACATATTGAAAATATTGTCTCCTACAATATTTAGCATTTAGTAATGTTCAACTACAATTTTTACTATATAGTTATTAAATTCTAAATTATTTAAAATTGGTAA
>JAGVSQ010012562.1:0-11565 GCA_022683975.1 Rhyacophila evoluta
TGGAAACCACTATTATATTTACAAATATCTATGCGGTGTACCCTTTGGAAGACACATGTCGAATTTCATTTGAAACTGTTGGCTAACTTTACAATTACACTGATTTTACAAAGGGCTTGTTTTTTCTTGCAAATTTTTGCGAAATACGCCGGACTCCAGCCAACGCTTAGCGTGAAATACTGCGGCCCGGAGTGTGTTAATATCCAATTTTGTGATTTTGCATTGTCAGCAACTGGCCAAAAGTCGCACAGATTGTTGAAAAATATCGAAGACGTTAATTTCTTTTTTTAATTTGTCTGAAATACTGGCCTTAATTTCTTTACATAGGTTAAGAGGTTTGATTATATAAAGCAACCTTTTAAAAATGAATATGCATCATTATTTTGTATAAACTATAATTTTTTTATTTGTACAATAATAATTATTCAACAGATAAAACGGTTATGTATAGATACATTAAATATTCACAAGTGGTTTTCTGACAGCTTTATTCAAACAATGATACAAAATTAAGCTCGGTTACTATAAGCTGAAAGATTTACCAATACCTAAAAAGGAATAATTCATGTATTGCGACTGTTGCAAGCATTGGAAAAATATTTCACTCAATTAAATTTATTCCCTATCAAACATTTGACAAAGCTGTAATTGTATCTTTTACAAATTTATAACTTCTAAAGTGCGATGAGAAAAATTTAATCATTTTGTATGTACTAATTTTACAAAAATATATACGAAAAAGACATCTCTCGGTCTATATAATATAGGCAATAACATATGAAAAACATATAAACTTTTAATATAAGCACTTAATAACTAGTTAAATTAATTAAAATTCTGCAGATCCCTGGAAGTTTTTCATTATTCCTTTGTTTCTTTTTGGTAGATAGACAGGCGAATCTCGATTATTAAACTGACTTTTAATCAAAATGATGAAAAGACTTTGTATAATAAATTTAGAAACACTTCAATCTATCTGTCGAAAACCCTAGAATCAGTTTCATTAGTACATAATACCAACGTTGGTAATATTGCGATGGTATGTGTCTATATTATGATTGGCTTGAAGAAATGGTGAAATCTCTAAAGTGTATTTTGTGAGTGTGAGATATTTATGCTCTAGGTTTTTAAATATTGAAATGGAAATGGTATTGATCTCTGAAAAAAGATTTATCTTAAACTGTTGAGTATTACAATCTTCTGGAATGGTGCAATCTCATGAAGGAAACTCAATTCAACCACACATAAATGCAGATTAATCTGAGGATGTGAGCTATAAATTTATTAGGTAATTTCATGACTAAAAATGGAAATTACCGCAGCATGAATATCAATTTATTTTGGAAATTAAAACAAATATAACAACAATAATTGTTTAGGTGTATTATAATACAAGATTTGTCAAAATTTCTCCTTGCAATAAATACTAGCAGTTTCCATGTCCATGATATAATAGGAAAAATGTATTTTTGAAGCCAAATTTACATGTGATATTTCCTATATATTTCTCTTTAGCAGAAACGTATCACTCAAAGCATTTTACCATTATATTCTATGGGTTTTGTACACCTTAGAGATCTCCCATTCTTACTCCAAGATAATTTTATGGTAAATAAAACTTGACTTATAATTATTACAAATTTAATGCGAAAGACTAATATTTTAAACATTATATCATGGTGTTGGTACATTTGTTATGTTTTTAATTAAATATTAGGCTCTAATTGATTGTGTTTTACTGAAATCACATATATAAAAATCTGCCACAGCGATGTAAAATTTACGGGAGAAACCGATATCATATTTCAGCGTGCACAGTATACATAGAAATTATATTTGTTGCTGCCAACATTGCGGTTATACAACGGTAGAGTTGGTCTACCCCACTGTCAAATAGGTTATTGTAAGACAATGCTACAAATTATGCCAACAGCTTATTTGTTTACAATAACTTCAATCCAAATTTTATCTAAACCAGGTTTCTGAAAATCTACCAGATGCCGACAATTACTATAAAAATATGGGTCTCAGAAATAAACGTTTATAATATATTTCAAGCCATCTTACCAAAGTACATAACAGTAGAGCCTCAATATAACAGACTAATGCAGGTGTCGGGGTGTTCATTGAAGCCGAAAGTTCATTATATAAAATGTTATAAAATTTTCCATGACAATAACTTCATCCGTTTTTTCTCTTTTAATCATGTCATATTCGTGGTTACCTCCATCTACTTAACCACTGTAAAACATTATCTTCAGATCCCTCTTCTCCAGCACTATTCTATATTGTTACACAGAAATCAGGAATCTCTAACCCTACTAAATGAATATCTGCATCTTGGCCATCAAACAATTTCTTCCAACCATTTTACGATGTTTGCATTTTCACTTCTTTACAAATATTTTATCCATTATATACGAACTCCATTTTATTGAGATTTCACTGTGGTGTGATTTTTTTAGACTTTAAATGAATATTGTGATTTTTCTTATGAAATTATTTTCTCTTATTATTTTTTTACTGAAATAAATTTTTGCTTTGCACACAAGCTGCATAATACTTATTGTAATTTTAATTATATTAAATTAAAATTGGAAAATAGTGATAATTTTATCTGTAATACATATTATTTTTGCAGTATTTTTAAATGTTTCCAATACATAAAGTACAACAACTTAGTGGCCTGGTTATAGAAAAAGGATGGAGAATACCCAGCAACAGAATACACTCAGCAATTGACATATTAGTAAGTAATTTAAACATTGAATTGTACATATATCTAAACTAATTTACTGTGGCATATCATTGTCTTGTAATAACCTATTTAATTATGTTAATTGCTGTTCAGCACCATTGAGAATTGAGATGGTGTACAGAGACTGTGCACAAATAGCATTGAAACTGTTCACAACTTCTGAACAGGGATGGTACACTGTAAAATTTGCTACTACCCAGAAATGGCAAAGTAGTTTGCTAAGGGCCGCTAAAGGTGAGCATACTACCGTGGTAAATTTTTCATCCGCGGCAACATTTATTCGTATAATATTCACATCTACTTATTTTATTACGAAGGCATTTTAGTATTTGTATATTCTGCGGGGACTTCTTTTGAATTGAAGGGAGAACATGTTTTTCAGCCTTTGTTTGGATGGTTTTATCTGAAATCATAAATATAAAGTTGTTATCTTTTTTCACTGTATAACTAACTATTTCGATTTTGTTTATTTATAGAGTTACTGTTGAATAATGTATACAATTCAACTTCAATCAATAAAACAATTCAAGCAGAATAGTAAGAAATTTTTAAAATAACAATTGCCTTATTTGGATAATTGTCATTCTTTATCCTTTGATTAATATGGCCGTATATGTACATCAATGTTGCCTTATTTTAAGTCATTCTTTTATTTGTTAATATAAATACTTAATAGTTCTATCGATGATATGCGGAAGTCATTACAATTATATCATATATTTTTAGGATAGAAAAAATATGTAAAAATTACAAAAACAACATTGAAAAAATTCCTTGTGCTCTTTCTATAATTACTATAATATGTCAATAAATGAAAGAGTATTTATATTGATCTGTTCACAGAAAAACATAAAATGTCAGTGCTATGGGTTAAAATTTGTCCTCAAATGTTCGTTTGTTTGATCTGGAATAACATTTTATTTTATTATGTTTATTATTTTAAAAATATTTTTTTTTATATGGAAATCGGGATATATATTCCGATTGACTTTACGGTATCAGTGAAAGATTTTCATGTTGTGTGTGCATAAAAAAATAGCTCACTAATTAAAAGGTTAAGATAATTTAGTCTAATGTAGCCATTAAAATGATAAAAGTTATGTGCTAAAATAAATGTATTCGAGCAACATTTCGTCGCTTTAGAATTGGTCTGTCATATAAACCAACTGTCAAATGTTCAGATGATGAAAAACAAATGTCATTTGAATATGCACAGGTAGATACAAATAAGTATCTGAGCTATTTTTTTTAAAGCCATATGATTGAATATAGCCAATAGGTATCATGAACGAATATAATTAATTGAGACACGTTTTGTTTTTCAAATCGTGCACTGTGGATATTAGACAAACTAATCCTAAAGCAACGAGTTGTCATTCCAGATGAAAGAGAACTGCATATAATATCTATTGTGTTACAGTATAATTTTTTTTTATACCATGTTCGCCCTCAAAGTGGAACATGTGGATCAACACAGTGTGAAGATATACACTCCGAAAGTGGAGTATATGGATCTCCACTATGTGAAGATGTCTTGACAGATTATTTGTTAAGCAATTGTTCAACCAAATGGGTATCCAGTCCTGCACTTTTGGATTTTTAAAAATCTGGCAGATTTGGGAATCGAATCCGCATTCCCGGATTGCTAGGCGCGCATGCTAACCTTTTCACTACCGGGGAGACAGATATGTGCAAGTCCTCAAAATGTTGTTACTTGAAGAAAACTTCATATTCATCTTAATAGAGAACATGCCAGTATAATGCATTGATTACTTTTTACAAGTAGTCGAAGATGAAACAAATCATGACTAAAATTTTATCAATATGTATACAGTTGGCCTTCAATATTAGAAGCTGTTGGAAAAAGTGGCACTCACAGAAAAACAATAAAGGAAGAGCAAACCTTTCATTTTCCGTTTCTACCCTTCTTGGCCAAAGTCCTCTGTGAACTTGTCGAGTTTGAGCATGTCCTCTTCGTTGACGGTTGGCTTGGAGGTGGCGAGAGAGCGCTGCATATCAGACATGGTGACAGGCGGCTCATATAGTTTATCTCCATCCACATCCATCCACGTCATTTCGATGGCACCGGGCTCACCTGGAGAGCAGGGAGTCAGTAAATCATTTGCAATGACAGAGTGGTCGGTTGGGCTCGGCCCCGAAACCCTTTTGAAGTGTGTCGCTGTCTGGACCTTCCGCACAGGCTGCATGAGCGCATCTCGCACTAGAATACTAATATCGGCTCCTGAATAACCTTCAGACTTGGTTGCCAATATTTTGAGATCCTGTTCTGTCAGTTCGTGAGCCGTGTTTCCCAGATGCAACTTGAACATTACAAGACGGGCATGCTCCTCGGGTAGAGGAATGAAAATACGTTTTTCAAAACGTCTTCGGATGGCGGAGTCCAGCACCCACGGAATGTTAGTAGCACCGAGAACTAGAATACCATCATTGTCATTGCCGACACCTTGCATTTGTACCAGGAACTCGGTCTTTATTCTGCGTGCCGACTCAGACTCGTTATCAGAACGAGAAGAGCATAGAGAATCCACCTCATCAATAAATATAATGCTCGGTTTGTGCTGTCTGGCCAACTCGAACAGGTTCTTTACAAGTTTTTCTGACTCCCCAAGCCACTTAGATACGAGATCAGATGAAGAAACCGAGAAGAAAGTCGAATTGTTAGCTTCTGTGGCAACAGCCTTTGCTAGGTATGATTTTCCTGTACCAGGCGGGCCGAATAGCAGAATACCTTTCCATGGGATTCTTTTACCAGTGAAGAGATGCGGGAATCTGATCGGCAATATGACAGCTTCTTTGAGAGCCTCTTTTGCCCCCTCAAGGCCAGCGACGTCGCTCCATTTTACATGAGGCTTTTCCACTATAATAGCGCCTTCCAACTTCGCCTGCAGTTTTTTTTTCTCAGGGTCATCGGAGTCGCTATCACTGTCACTTTTTTTGTCATCGCTCTTTGAGTCACCGTCTTTCACAGGTTTCTTTTTGTTGCTGTGACCTTTATTAATATACTCTTTGAGTTTCTCAGCTCTGTCTAAATATTGCAAGCATTTAGCTCGAATGCTCTCCTTGGCACGGTCACCTTGGGCCTCATATTTGATGGCGTGCAGGAAGTATTCCACTCCGTGCTCGTACAATCGGAGGGCCTCCGCATAATTTTTATTGCGATCCTCCTCTGTGGCCTTTGTGACGAGATCGATGGCTTTTTGCAGTGTCGTACCGGCTGACATCCTAGCGAATTTGTTCTTTTGGTTCTGCTAAAACTGCGATTTTCTAATATTTTGAAATAAATTATATTTCAAATGACTCCTACCTCATCATATATCTATAATCTTGACACGCAAATGACGCAAGAAACAGATTAGGCACGGCTTGACAGTTACCCAGTGTTGACAGTATACACGACGAGAACGGGGCTGCCATACTTAAAAATACTAAAATTCTTTCATTCTGGCAACCGTACGTTTGTTATTCGTTGTTCACCAACGTAGGAATTTGTTAAATTATAGGCACATTAAATTAACGACTAATTGAATGCGACTGTGCTCGCTGTAATTTATGAATGTAATAATGGTTCGTCTCTATCGTTGGTCTAATGACACACACATTCTCATGACCTTTACCATAATGATTGAAATATAAGCATCGAAATAATAACAATTTATTCTTCTGGGATCCTTTTTGAATTGTGTAAAGTAAAAATCAATATATTTATACAACATTGTTTAATTTCATAGCAGTATCTATAGACTTACCACATAAACGTTATTCTTATGATTTGTATTAATCGATTATACACTGCCGTTTGTAAATATATATTTATATAATACATTGTTTATACGGACTGATGATTTGGGAGACCAAACTCGAGCTGCAAATAGTATTTGTAAATTTCAAATAGCTGATTTTTTTATGTTTACATACAGTTAACAGCATAAACTAATTGATTAAATCAGGATTTCCCAAACTATGTTCCGCGGAACGCTGTGGAAAATTTTTATACACTGCAACACAATTAAAGATCTTCTACTTCAAAATTGACAAAAGGATTAGTCGTGCTAATAAATCTGATAAAACAACTTGAAAATATTCAGCATATCAGTGTATAAATTCTAGAGGTAAAAGTCTGCGGGAAGTTTTATAAGTAAGTTTGTGTTGTTTTTTTTATTATAATTTTAACCTTAAAATTTGATCGTATACACACAGTCCTTTTATTATGCAAAATTTATTTATATGATCCCACTTTTATTCATTCTTTTGTGTAGCACGGTTTCCATTTTTGCGTGATTTATTTCCGAAAATTCGCTTAGATATACACGATTTTTTGCGGCGATTCAAAGAACCATTTTAGTTTTTTGGTACAATAATATTACTTTTTTACATGATTTCTCAATGTCTGAGAAGCTATTCTGTCAAATTCACGATAGGTTTTTTTACGCGTTTTTATTTTACACATCATTTTCTAAAATCAACGTATTGCGGTAAAATAGGATTGGATGTATATTTTTCAAAAAAAATATAAATGAATTAAATTTGCATAAAAATGTAACGATTTACTTGTAAATTAATTTTGTAGGATGATTACTTAAAATGCTTACAATGTTTGATTTTGTCCATTTTGACAAAAAAAAATGTTATTACAGAATTTGAAAATTATTCAAAAAATACCTATAGATTTTTGGTTGAAAGCAGGAACTTCAACAAAAGGAAGGCTAATTTCTTCTACTGATACGTCTATCATTGTAGAAGAAAATGATCCAAAAACTGTGGTTTTTTCAAAATCTAATTAAAGAAAAAGTGTCATATATGTATAAACGAAAACGGAAGTACGATGAAAGTTATTTAAATTTGGAATTCACGCATATTGGCAATTAATATGCTCCTTATGCAATGTGTGTATAAAATACTCGCTTACTAAAATAGTTGTTTGGTTCCAGCAAAACTTTGCAGGCACTTTGAAACGATACACAATGATTATAAAGTAAAAGACATGCAATTTTTAAGAGACAACGTGACTCATTAGATAAGTCCAAACTTCAAATTATTACAATGGCTAAAACTGAAAATAAAAATGCAACAGAGGCATATTGTTGCGTGAGTTTTCGTATTGCACTTAATGGTGAAGCTCATATAATTGGAGAGACACTAATTTAGCCATGTGCGAAAGGTATGGTGTCATGTGTTCTTAACGAGCAGGCTGCTAAAGAATTTATGCAATACAATTATCAAATAATACTGTTTCACGACGCATTAAAAAAAATCTACTAGGATAGAGAAAGTTAATTCATCGTCTTGGACTTTACAGTGAATATACATTCCACATGGATGAATCTACAGATGTCACAGGACTAGTTGTACTACTAGTATTTATTTGTTACACATAATATGATAAAAGTATTGAAGAACATTTACATATATGCGCATATTTACATGGATAAACGAAAGGAGAAGATATGTTCAACTGTATTAATGACTACCTTATAAATCAAGAGATAGGTTAGGAGAAGTGTATTGATAGTTGTACAGATGGTGTTCAAGAAATGGTAGGAAAGATGAAAAGTTTTGTATCACGTATCCAGAAAGTAGATAGCTACAAGTGCCACCAGTAGTCATTGTATTTTGCATAACCAAGCACTGGTGACTAAAAAAAAATTCACAAATGAAGCCGTGAAAGTGAAAAATATGTAAAACCAAGACCATTTCAATCCAGATTATTAAAAAAAAAATAATCGATGAAATGGATAGTGAACACAAAGCACTTTTATTACATACTGAAGTAAGATGGCTATCCAGAGGAAAAGCACTATTAAGACTATGAACTTCAAAGTGAGTTATTGGTCTTCTTGAAGACAAAGTAATTCAGGACAAAATTTTGTTGAAGTTTTAAGAAATCCTGCATCGTTAATAAAACTTGCGTATCTGGCAGATAGTTTTACCAAGTACAATAAAGTTAACTTGTCATCACAAGGAAAAAGTATTACAATTTTTAATACAAGAGAAAAAAATGTAAAATAAAATAATACAATTTTCGGTTTCATCAGTTGAATCTAATAATTTTAATTGTTTTCCTGCCGTTACATGAATTTTTGAATGAATTAAATTTTGAAGTAGATGAAGAAATTTCCAAAGTATTTTCAGAACATCCACATAACTTGAAAACAACTCTTTTATAATATTTTCCGAAAACTAGTAAGGAAGATTCTTGGGTTTGGAATACATTTTCCATAACAGTTAAACCAGTAGGCTTAAGAGCAAGTAACTATGAAAATCTAATTGATGTAATTAGTGAATCTAATTTGAAAAAAAAATCAAAGATCGGCCTTTAAATGATTTCTGGGTGAGATTGTCAGAACAGATCCCAATTTTTCAAATCAAGCTATTATTGTTTTACTTCTATTTTCTACAACCTTTTAATGCGAAGCGAGATTTTCTTATTATGCTGCAACGAAGTCAAAGTGCAGGAATAGGCTCGACGCTACACCAGATATTAGAATCCAACTTATCAATATTGTGTCGAGAAGATATGCAATTCAAGAACTACAAACCATCGAAGTCATGAAGTGCTTTATTTATTTATATATTTATGTTTATATCATATTATAGTTTGTTATTTTAAAATCATTACTAAATAAATAATGTGTTTAAATAACATTTTTTTTTAATTTTTACTCGTTGGAATTACCCAACCTAAAAAATAACCTAGGTGTTCCGCTAAAATTTCCGGGCTTGCGAAGTGTTCCACTGCAGAAAAGTTTGGGAAACCCTGGATTAAATCAATAACGTAGATACCAGTCAGTTATAATAGCTGTAATACCATATCTAACAATATGTATTTTGTCTATTACAACTATATCACTTCTAATGTCGCGGATTTTCAAAATTTAAAGACTTGATCTCGAAAGATTCTTTTTTCACAGCGATTGGTTTGAAGCCAAATCAGCTTATTGTTCAACTCATAAAGTCTGTAGTTCTGTATTTTTATTTTATTTAGAAAATGTGACCCACAATAGTGAAAGTAAAAATGCACATATTTTATGAAAGCAGTAATACGTGAATATATCGTTTATTTTCATTTTATACCTATACATTTCTCATCAGCGACGAGATATTTGTGTGAAAACAATATATTAAAAGGACCCAATTTTCATGTCGTGTTTTCGGAAGGCATAGTTTCAGATTAGTTTTCTTCAGTCCTTTGACTAATAATAATGACTGAGACGTGTTCTTCGGAAGAACATTTGCGCAGCTGTATGCTGTTTCAGTTATACGCAAAAAAAAATGCAACGGAGGCAGCAAAAAAATATTTACGATGTTTATCGAAACGCGTCAGGAATGTCTAAGATGGTTCAAAAAAATTAAATCAGGCATTATTGATTTGAAAAATGAGCCTAAAAGTGGACATCCCCGTGAAGTGGATGAAGCAGCCTCGAAAGAAGAGGTTGAAAAAATCTGACTCTAAGTATCGAAGAATTATCGAGCCAAGCCGGTACTTCATGGTCGTCAACTCAAAGATACTTGAAAAAAAAGAGAAGATTCAAAAAGAAGCGTTTGGGTCACCCATGCGTTGACCACATGTAGCCGATGCAACCACATGCGACCACATGTAGCCGATTTGACTCGACAAAAATGAATACATGAAATTTGACAGCTTTATTGCATCCAGTGTATTCTTCAGACCTGGTTCCATCCGATTATCACCATTTTCGCTCATTGGAGCATTGTTTACGAGAAGAAAAAAAATCATAAGATGAAATAAAATTGGTCCTTCCAGACTTTTTCGATTCTAAACCTGCAGAGTTTTATAAGAAAGGCATTTTCGATTTACCTAATAGATGGCAAAAGGTCATAGAAAATAACAGTAATTATTTGTATAATTAAAGTTTAATAAATGATTAGAAATATGAGTTTGAGTTTAATCAAAAAAATACGAGATTACATTTGGGCCCATCAAATAAATAAACAATAGACACCAATTTGTATATAACCATAAACGAGTACAAATGTTAATATGGCAGGATTGTAATCTGTGTTTGATTTCGTTATCAATATATGCGACAACAATGTTGTAGTTTCTTGTAACAATAGAGACGCTATCTCCCACCTACCTATTATAACTAATATTACAAACGGAACGAGTGAATCAGTGACCCAAACCGTAAGCTAACATCTACCCACAAGGAAATTATTAAATAGCTCAAATATATGTGCGAGAGAGTGCGAAGAGAGATGAGATATTTGAAGGAAGCGGGTAAGCAGTGTTGTAGCTACATATTCAGCGCCCATGAGCAAGTAAAATCGTTGGGTATTTATCGTTTTTTAGCTCTCACGGTAGTTTAAGATTTTTACTTTCTACCAGAACTTGCGCCCTCCATGACTCGTGCGTCTGGAGCAGTTCGATCCAACTGCTTCTCGGTAGCTACGCCTCTTAAGGTAAATTATCTCTTACACTGATTTCGATGGGCTACGAGAGAATCTTCAAGTCACTCTTTGATTAGGCTATATTTAATAAAAATGAAACAGTTGAATAGCGGCGGCTATTATTTTTAAATGGACATTGAATATTGTTTCGGTTCTTATCTTGCCATATAAATTAGTCAATTGTGTAGACTGAAGTGCGTTTATAATTTATTTCTGCTTTAAAATAAATTGTGTTCCATCCGAAATAGTTATCAATAAACATTTTTGAATGAGCAGATTTGGAACCATTGACATATAATTAATTTTATTTATTTATTTTGTGCATGTTGTAATATTAAAAATTATGAGTTTAATACATTAACAACACGATATACATA
>JAGVSQ010012563.1:0-11565 GCA_022683975.1 Rhyacophila evoluta
AAACAAAAAGGGACCCGGGCAACGCCGGGTACTGATCAGCTAGTATATTATAAATTACCAATTTTATTTTTCTTTTTTTAAATTTATTAATCCCGCTGAAACATGAAAGAAGGTTTGTTTCGGTTAAACAAGTAAATAATTTAAATTGTTAAGTCATAAGTAAAAAAAAAATTAAAACCTGCGTGCATTAAGTAATAATATGTGGAGACTGTAACAATATTTCCATTGAAAGCGGCAGTTGAAATTTTACTATTCTGCTTAATATATTCAAAAAATATTTATTTTTTATATTATACAAATGTACATTTATCTTAAATAAACAATAAATTAATAAAATTATTTTCAAAAACGAATAATATGAATGGGTTATACATATGTGATCTCATGGTTAATCATAAATATGGTTAAATTATTATTTTATGTTAAAACACGTTTTGGAATCAAAATTAATGTATTTTTATATTCATCGAGCATCAAGGTTTCGTGAAGTAAAGTGTTATTCTCTTATATTAGAAATATCAACTATAATTTCGGCGAGTTTGAGTAGCACAGAATATTGCAGGTAGCTTGATATCTATTGATCGAGAATACATCGTGCACATTGTAATGAAATGTTTACGCGGGTGGATTCAGGAGGATGGTTCTGAAGAAGGGTGAAAGAACCAGCTTCACAAATTGCTTCCGCGAGTAATGTCACCAATTTTTACCCCCACAGCTAAAAACGTAAATGGAAATCGCTAAACATTCAATATTATCATATTATATGAAGCGATTAGGAGTCGAATAAAAAAGTTACACTTTTGGTAAAAGTTGTTTCTTTAAATTTATAGAAAGGTTTTATGTTGATAATATGCTTGAATAGAATAATTAAAAAATTTGTGCACATACAAGATACTTGATAGATCATGAAGCTTATTTTCGATAATTCAGAAGAAAAATGAAATGCCAGGAAATTAAAACTAAAATTATTTAATTGTGTAGAAAAAAAAAGCATCTCGGAAACGGTATTGTGTTGTGATACAGAATCTACCAAGTTCATATTAGGTTATAGTAATATATATTACATATATTGAAACATTTTATTTTCCATAATTATGTAAATAGACATGTTCTGGAGAGTTTTTAAGGTGTGATGTATCTATCTATGAGTTCATTATAGCTGTGAGACAATGACGTAGTCTGTGAAGAATCGGGAATATTATGCAGTCACTTGGAGCCTATGTGCTTCCAGATTTATCCAGTATTTAAACAAGACGTAATTTGCCATAGTTATGGTAAAGAATAATTTAATTTGTCTGGGTGGGTTTTTTGTAAAATTAAATTGACGTGACTAACGCAAGTTTTTTTGTATTATAAAATAGCATGTTTTTATTCAAACTGAATATTGAAATTTAATTTTGTTACGTGTTGTCGATACTAATTGGAATTTTATTAAGTTATGTTATGAATGTTATGATATAAATGTGCGTGTATAAATGCTTGCAAACGCACGCGACTCGAACAAACGACAGATTACTAGCAGTGAGTATATGATTTTATTCTGATTCTCATTCGCTCCAAAGGATATAAATCTATATCCATATTGCAAAAAAATATTTTTTTAACAACTATTAGTTATCAGCCTCTCCCTCCACTAATAGGGCACCCATGCCTGAATCTTTAATTTTTACTAAATTCTTATACAGCTACGGGATTCAAACTCGCCACGTACGAGATATATTTTCTTCTTTGAACTCGCATATATTTTAAAAAAATATGGTAAAAAGAAAATTAAGGTTAAAGTATTATTCTAAGTCATCATAAAATAGTAAAATAATATTTAACAAAGATATTTTTAAAGTGAGACTAAAAATTTTATAACTTTGTTAGTCCCATTAAAACTGAATAGTTTTTATATTTTATGTTCTATTGAGATGAATTGTTTTAGTTTTGTGCTGGGTATAAATTTTATTATTGTTTTAAGACCTCAAATAATGGTATTTAATAGTGAGATATTTATGAGAATTTAAAATACGAAACTAAAAAGTGAAAAATATCTGGCAACTAAAATCACCTCTCGTGTGTCGTCAATACTTATGTTAATATGATTGTCTTATCGAAATGAGCTTATGAATTTATGTCCGGGCATCGTGAGAGCGTCGCGACCTTCCCCGCCGACCCATTCCACTGTCACACCTTCCAAATCATCGGTAACCCAAAAATTACCAGACGTTTAAACCCTAACCAACACATACATCAGTTGCTTTTTCTTTCTTTTTACTTTTATAAGAACAATCAAATGAATTTTGGATTTTTTTAAATAATGAAATATAAATAAAAATATTTAAATAATAAAATATACAATAAAGACATTTAACATTTGGACATATACTGTAAAACTATCTAGAGGTCATCGGTACCAATAAAATATGTATGATGATATAATATTTAATGATTTCAATTGATGATTATTTATATTAGTAGTAAAAAAATAAGTATAAATGCCTTCGATTTAATATCTATACGATTTCAGAAAATGACGAGTGGATGTATGGATATGAAAAATACTCGTGTAGACTGAAAAGACTTTTGGCAGAAAAAATTTGAGTAATAGGAAGATGATTTAATTTGTTGTATCTTATATATTTCAATTAACAACTGAATTTAACTGAACCTCGTAATTTTTATTGTCATTCGAGTTTGATAGTAAGTAATAATTGCAAAATAATGAAGTTAAAAAGTACCAATAACAAAGCTGAGTTTTATTCCGTACAATTATATGGAATATTTACATTTTTATCGATATAATTTATTATATTCATCTTTAAAGACGGTCTGGAGTGATAGGGTTAACTCGACGAGCTTCTGTTCTGTATGTCATTTTTGGAAGAACCTGCGTCGCATACAAAATGTTTTATTCTCAAACTTTGTATGTAAAAATGCTACTGTTTACGGGAATTGTACGATTAACGGCAATCTTCGAATTTATAGCAGTATCTACATTTTATGTTTATTTTTGCAGACAGTGTTGACCTACAACCAATTTTAATACTCATGCGAAATAATAAAACTTTAATTAAACGTATTGGATCTAAAACAGATAAGTCACACACACTATAGAATATTGAGTGTATCTCCTTTTACATATTTGGGAAAAACTTATATTTCTCTTCATGAATTCAAAAAAGCTTTCCCGAATGATGACGAAATATTTTGTTATTCTTCTTTCTAAATATCTGCTACCCCAGGATCTTCTGACATTCTTGAGATACTTTGGATCCTTTTTACAATATAATGTCATCATTTCTCAATTTCGACAAATATAATTTGTGGATATTGCTTAAAGATTTTTGAGGACACTAGTAAAGAAGACATACACATGATTCAAGCTTTCAGCCAGTTTCAGTGTCGTTGCATGATTTAAAATATCACAAAAGATTGATTGCCTTATCTTCGAGTTCTTCATGATGTCATTTCATCCCCAGTATTCAGCGCAGGCATCTGTAGTCAATGATCAAAATACATTTTTTTCTGACATCGTGCGACGCCATGATTCTCTATCGTAATAAAATCGTCAAGATTCATTATATATGGACAGGATAAATATTATATGTACTGTTATCTAAATTTACATCAAGACGTTAATCACGTCAAAACAAATTACTAGTAAATAGTGTGGAACCAATTAAAGGTAATTTACAAACTTAAACTATTATTCAGGTGGCACATAACCTCTTGGTAAGTTATATTTATGGAGCGTAATACGGTTGACATATCACAACTATTTTTGATTGCATATATTTAATTCAAGTCACATCTCAACATAATATCCTTCTGTAAACATTTACGATCATAAATTCTATTCCTAAGAGACGGTGCGTAATTTTAAAGTGTTATTGGCGCAACAAAATTATGGTCACGTATTTTTAATAATAATACGGTATATTTTTCAACGGTATTTTATAATCCTTCAAACATTGTTTATAAATATTACCATAAATTATGTATTATTAGATATACAGTAGAACCTCGATTATCTGGAATTACATTAACCATATTAAGGTTTAACCGGGGTAGTAACAAAATCTTTTTAATAGATTTTAAAAAGAGCTCTACAAAATGAAAACTTTACCATCATTTTCTATAATTTTTTTTTCAGTCAATAGCATTGCCTTGCTAATAATGTGTATTTCCTTTTTAAGCGCATACAACTACGGGACTTGAACATGTAATCTACGATACTGAATTGTTCGTAAATAGATGTGCTTGCTTACTCGAACAATCAAGCTTCATTTATGATGACAAAATATAAGTTGGTTAAATAAAAATAAACCCTATAGGGTTATATATTTATTATAATATATAATAAAAAAATGCTAGGTTTATATTAATTGCCTTTGCAAACAGTATTCAATATTAATACACCTCAAATGAAAGCATCTGTCGGAGTACCAAAATCAGTTATGATCAATTAAATCTTGCTTAGAAAAATCCAAGAAAATGTATAATTCAGTGAAATCTGTTATTTACGTGGACGGTAGTTTATTTATTTGATCAAATTGTTAAAATATATAAATCTATTGAAATGAAAAAAAAATATTACTAAATTTCAAAAACTTTTGTAAAAAATAAATTTTCTTGTTAAATCAAGTTCCCACGAATATCGATTACAGTGGTGAGAGTAAATGACGCATACTATTAAATATTCTTCATATGATAATAAGGCCTGTGAGAAAATATTATAAGATTATATTATATATACAACGAATAATAAGTTATTTCTCAACATTTTGTCACACTTCTATTAACTATTCAAACTGACCTAATGTAGATTGTTAATCTTCTTTTAAATCTCATCAAAATATAATACCACAATTATTGTAACAAAATTTACAAAAAGTGAACGATTACCACTCGTTTATTTACTAATGATAATGCAAAAAAAAATTATCAGTATCATATTTATATTTTTTGTGTCATTTTTACTAATAAAAAAAAACATAAATACACCAATTGTTCTAATCTAACAATTCTAATAATAATGCCATCTTGGATTTAACTATATTTTTTAAATAGTTTAAGCCACTTCATATTAATACGCAATAAGAACAGTTATGTAAGTAATAATATTGTGTGCACATTTTTAAAATAAATTAATTTATATGTTTACTTTTAATTTAATTTTGATTAGTATAACAAATTATTCTTAGACAATCATTCAATGTATATCATACAAATTGATTTAGTATCCATAAAAAGAGCACAATATGAAATAAAAGTTTTTCTTAGCACTCGCTATGTATGTATATATTATATTACGTTCCGTATTTTATATTATAATGAAGTTATTTGTGTTAAGCTTTTTTTTAAATTATGTTTAATTCTCAACGAGAAATATTAAAGTCCTGATTTTATTATTCAAATTGGAAGTAATCGAAATTATTATTTCTCGTAATATTCGTGCTCACATTTCCCGAGTAGATGTACAATTGCATACAATCACGTAGCTTTTAGTTTATGGTACGCGAACAGAATGCTCCCGAATACATAGTATAACTTAATAACAATATTTCACTTTGGCGTCTCCTTTCCATATCACTTTCATAATGAATGTTAACGTTGGTCACATCTGTGTCACTTCTTTCCCAAGGACTGCAGACGATGAACATATTCTGGCATCCGTACAAACGATATTGCTCAGGCCTTCAACTTGGATATTCATGCAATATTTGAATAATTGATTAATAAGTATTTCTTTGCTCAAGTTTTCTATATGAAAATTATATGAAGTAAGACTTCATTAATAGAGTGTACGAAGGAGGAATGACATTTTAATATCCACTGAAATGCTTGTCAAAATTGAAAAATCTATTTATATTTTGTCACAATTTGAAACGCTGTGATTTCCCTTGTTAGTAATTTATTCACGTTTTTTCAATGCTCTTAACTTAAACGATAAAAGAAATATTCTAAAAATATCTTGTCCTCTAGTTAGTTTTATACATAGAAGCGTAAATCAAGAGTTCTAAAGTATGCAACAGCATATTTTTACTGATTATAGCCAAATCTTAAAGGTTATTTTTTGCCATAGCCGTTCCCTAAATAGAAAATATGGCTGCTACATAGCACCTTCAGAATTCTCTGTCATCCACCATTTTGGATCATTTCAGGTCCTGGCAATATAATTACTGTCGATGTGTAAATTCTGTGAACGGTACCTGCCAGCCTTTCAGGATGCTGGAGTTCCACCAGTCGTAAGAAGAGACAAACGAGATTTAAGCACAACAAATTATAAGAACGTTATACAATTCGGTACACTTCTTTATAAGTATCTATTCTTTTAGTTCATTGCAATCTAAGGAAGAAAAAATAATCGAAGTGATTCTTAAATCTTTATAGATTATTGAAATAAGAGAAAGATACCAGTGTGTTGATGGCTATCTAAAAAAGAAGTATCACTTCAGCAATTTTCAACGCTTTTGACGAACAATTAAATTTTAGGTAAAATAAAAACAAAATGCTTTAAGTTAATAGTTTAGTACATTAAAATTGACAGTTATATTGTATTTTATTACGACTGAAATTAAGACAATGCGGAAACAGTTGTATTTTATAGAAAAGTAATGTTTCAAATAATTTAGTGATAGAATTAATTTATTATTTACCTAGCATTTTTAATGCACGAATCAGTATTTGGTTACACCTGCTTTAAGGTATGCACAGACCGTTGTTATTAACCTATCGAAATGAGTAATGTCAATACAAAATATTATTCAGGCGGTGTAGCAGAGGTGCTCTCGACTGGACTAGAATATTCGAACACGCTGTGTCTGATTGATAGGCCAGGGAAAATAGTCACAGAAGCAATAGGATTTAGGCTACTTTTTTCTGTCAATAAATTTATTTTAATTCAAGGCAGTTTGCGATGTCACTTTTATCTCTTTATTGTAATCTGTTTCCAAAGTCAGCGTTTGAAAGAATTTTAAAAATATAAACAACCTTTATATTTTATTTTTAAACGTAAGTCAAAAACTGTCACTTAACATGATTTTGTTTACTTTATTTTCTTGATTGAACGTCATTATTTGTATTATGAAACAAAGCTTTAATACTCCTGGCATATTGTGATTACCATTGAAAAATTTACAAGTCATACAAAATACTTATAATCAATGAAAATCCAAGGCGAGCTTATTAAATAAAAATATATTACGTACATAAATAACACATTAATTTGAATATCACTGAAAAAAAAAATTACAAAAATACAAACTTACAAAATACATTTGTATTGGTTCTTATAAAGTTTATTGTGGTTGAACGATTGGCTAGTAGACAATTTCGGTAAAAAAATCTGTTAAGATAAATCTTTAAATTTTGGATATCTATATGATTCACACGATCAATAAAACTATGTATGTAAATATTCAATTCGTTCGTGTTATAGTAAAATTTCATATCTGATATAATAATAGTTAATGGCAAAACTCGGTTCGGAAATGATACTATAATGTAGTGTATATTTATGTTAGATAAATTGTTAAGTCCCGATAATGCATACACTAACCAGTCAGTGTATGCACTAACTGTGAGTTTTATTTGAAGCTTACATTATCAATTATTAGATGGATGTTTCCATTTATTTTGGTCTCTGAATTCGAGTTAGGTTTCATTGTGTATGTCATTTTACAATCACGAAAATATTATAGTTAATGTATGCATTATTAAAATTCACAATTTAACTATACATACACAATAATTTGGATGGTTTTCTTCTAGTGATAAAGAGAGATAGATTTGAGTATGTACTTTAAATCTGCTTGCGTTCAATTGATATCCTTAAAGAAAGTCTAGATGACAAATATTACAGTCGTAAAAAAACCCAGCGACCTCAATCGCAAGATCGTTCCGGCTAACCGTTTAATATTTATTTGCCGCGTCAATATTATATTCTGAGAATAAAATGATAAATACACGATCGCCGATGCTTTATGACGTGCCATCATCGGTCCGGCGATGAGAAATTACGCGCTTTGAAAAAACATCGAAATAAATACTCGTCAATTCCATTTTT
Source organism: Rhyacophila evoluta (assembly GCA_022683975.1). Classification (NCBI taxonomy): domain Eukaryota; kingdom Metazoa; phylum Arthropoda; class Insecta; order Trichoptera; family Rhyacophilidae; genus Rhyacophila; species Rhyacophila evoluta. The sequence continues at coordinate 8,054 of JAGVSQ010012563.1, forward strand.
GTTTATCAAGTGAGATGGGGCGGTCGAGCAAGGCGGCAGAATTGAGATGCCGCCCGTGATAAGGGCTACAAGTGTAAGGCGATATCTTTGATATTGTGAAATACGTCGAACGCGTTTTTATTGCGTCGACGCATTATTTGCGCGTGGGCCCGTTAACACGCATTGCTATGAAATATTTCCTACAATCTCTATTTATTTACTCTAAATACTAAATTCTAAAACAATATAATAATAGTTTGTGGTAGTTCAGTGAATAGTATAGACGTACAGGCATTTATAAATTGGAATTTCCAGGTCGATTAACATTTTATCACGAACATATATGTTTTATTTTAAGCCAGGACAGGTTTTAATTTGTTGAGTATCCAAATAATAGCTTATTCTTTCTTTCATAAAAACTATGTGTTGTGTTTTGCGTACATTTTCGGAATTAACATGCTCTCTTTACGAAAAACTAGAATGGTGATTTTAATTTTTTTTTGTTATTTATAATAATAGATATATATCAATAGAAAACCTTATATTTTATTTATAAATCCACAGATACATTAATTTTGCGGCTAATTTATATTATATATAATATTCAACCAATGCTAGAAAAATTATTTCATAATCATATTGATTCAAAGAATTATTATATCAATCTAGTTATATAGGGTATTGGGGATCGAAAGTGTTAAACAATTCCTGGTTTTCATGTAAAGTTATTGTGTATTGCGCTACTTGAAAATATTATCGACAACATTGTAGAACTACACAAAAGAAAAAGAACAAGTTTTTAAAATGCCGAGAAAATCATATTGGATTCGTATATTTTTAATTAAATAACATTTTTTCAAAAGTACAAAAAACTTTTTTTTTCATTAACTGTAACCTACCTTAAACTCAATAACCTTCCATCATACGGTGCAATTTAGATTTTCTGTACACCACCAATGTCTTGAAATCTTTCAGGTGGCACCATCAATATTTTAAAATATAATATAATTCTGCAGTTTCACCGATTAATAAATATGTAAGGACTATTAAGGACCTCTAAAGGTATCTAAATGACACGTTCTATCCATTTCTATCATTATGAGAAATATTTAAAAAATATTTTTACTGATCATGATAAAAATTAAAGCTTCTATTTCTCGAAAAGATAGATATACCTTTAAACTTCGTTTGCCGGTAAAACATTTGGTAGCCGTAGGAAGGAACAATTTTACATTTTATTGTTAACCGAATGGTAAAATACAAAGGAAAACTCGTAAGTTACTATTTTATTGTATTATGCATTTCTTACCTATATTGAGAATGCTTAGCATATTTTAAATAGGCTTTCCTTGCAAGCGAGAATTTTTAGATTTATTGTATGTAAAGTTCATTGTAGAAGGCCACATTTTGCTAAACAAATACGTATAAGAATCAATGTAGGATATTCAGAGTAACACTATTTGTATAAAATCATCCTTGCATCTCATATGAGTCTGTCAATTTCATTTATTTTATTTATATTTATAATATGCAGTTACTAAATGAAGTATGTAAATAACACGTAGCAACTGTCTTCAGGAAACTTTTTACTTTATTTTTTTGTCATTTTCCAGTATAAAGTTTAAACCAATTTGAATAAATTGATCGTTTTTTCATAAACCACTGCAATAAACTTGAAAAATACAGAGACTAAATAATATTATACATAGTTTGCGTTCATCGCGTAACCTATCTACTTACTACTTATCTATTTTGCGACCATTTATAATACGAATTAGTTTTCAATTTTAGTTTCACACATATCTGAAATAGTATGGAAGCTTTTGAGTACAAATAAAATAAATAAGCACATTTCTTGTTTCTTGCTCTTGTATGACATGAGATCAGATCTGATATTGGTAAAAGCGCCGCCCATTGTTGTCGAGGGCAGAGGAAGTGTTTATAATTGTAGGCCGATCGCTCAAACCAGCGATAAAGAACATTTCTTTGTAAAAATAAATTTTAAGTAAAATTAGTGTTGAATATTATTTGTCATAATCCATGACTGTAAAGTAAAGCTGTCAAAATCATAATATATGTGTTTAATGGGGGATATTTACTAAACGAGTATATCGAGGACAGCTGCCAGTCTCAAATATTTCCCACGGAATCAGATTGGAAAGATCAGGCCATTACTATTACATAAGAATATTGTTATACTATATTATAGAAATAATCTAAAAATAAAGCTACTAAAAGCACTAAAATTAAATTAAATTATTTATTACTTAACGTATTGTTTATCGCTGTATGTAGCAAGATGAATTATGAATAGTAAAATCAATGAACGTGATTTTATTGCCAATTTAAAATTTTTACTAAAATTTCACTAGAATAAAAAATATAGAAACATCTTTTTTTTAAATAATAACTTATCCCTTGAATTGTGCTTATTTTACTTTTAGTAATATGACATCAAAAGTTACAGGTGTTAGATCATAATTGAAGAAAATATAATTAACATTTTTGCTGAGAGCACATCGATTACCATAGTATGAAAGCTTATTTTGACAGATTGTTTTTTGTGAAAGTTGCCAGATTTTATTTTATGCAGCTACATAATAAAAGCTCACCATCTCCATTCCCGAGAGATCACAATTACGTATTTCCATCTCTTATGGTAGCGATATAATGGTTAATATTAAAATGTTGAGGATCCCTTTTCGTTTTATCTAGCCGTTCGGATATGAAATTTATAGTGTCAAGAAAGAGACTACTGGAGTCGCGACACACACGTTGAATTATTGGAGACAACCGGAAAAACAAAGCGGCCTATCGCAGATCGCTAAACAAGACTAGATGAACTTCTTTGTGTCGCATTTCTTCTATACAAGAATGAAGCTATATCATAAATTAATACAGCTGCAATATTTACTTAGCCACATTACCAAACATATATATTTTTAATACTCATACCTAATACATGTGATATTTTTAACCACGTCCGCTCCGAAAGTGGAACATGTGGATCTTCACACCGTATAAAAATAATCCATAAATTTACTATATGGATCTACGCAATGCAAAAAATTGTCTTTTCATAATACTATTTGTCAAATAATTTATCATCAGCTAACTGTATAATTCATTGGAAACCGAGTTTTGAATATTTGTATTTTTAAAAATCCAGTAGCTGTGGGACTCGAGCCTGCAATCTTCAACACCGTAAAATACACACTAATCTCTTATCTACCGCGGCAGCTATTAATGTAACCTCTCTGTAATCATTGTATATTTAAAATAAAGCTCCGCCGCACGTAATTATAATGAAATAATTAGCTTGTGAATTATTTGCAAAGGAAATATTTTTTCTTTTAATAGTTATTGCGCAATAATAAAAGTGACATGGAATGATATTTTTATAGATTTAAAAGAAAGATGTCAGTTCAATGTTATAACTCATAGGTTCCCAACCTGTGGGTCGCGAAGGGTTTTTTTTGGGGGTCGCCAACTTATACAGTCAACTAAAAAAATATTCACCATATTGCAATTTT
>JAGVSQ010012564.1:0-11565 GCA_022683975.1 Rhyacophila evoluta
AGTGATCTCACATATGGAAGTTTACCAGTTTTAAATAATTCAGAATTTAAAATGTTTGAAGATATTAATGGGTAATAAGTCGGATAATGCATAATATTTTTATGAAATCTATGCACCATGTATAAATAAGAAATTGATTTGTTCGATGACATTAGTAATTCGACTGTCGGTATTTGTCATACCCTGAAATATCCGTGGCGTGATCAGTGATGCATGAAATGAATCCAAGATGGTGATTTAAAAAACAAAAAAAGCTCTCTCACTTTTCGTTTTAAGTTAAAGTTAAAAATGCAAATAATTTTTGATTATTTAATGGAGTATTATTTTTAATATACTTGTGTTCGACATATTATTATGAATCGTTATTATTTAATATTATGGTTATGTTAAAATTTTAAAATGGATCTTATGTTACTGAATTTTTTTATTTAGTATACAAGATAATTGATCATTTAATTGTAAGCACAAATTGTAAAATGCCAATAAATAATTGAAATATCGATGGCTTTCAATAAGTATGAATGCAAAAATTGCATTTGGAAAACCAAAAAAAAACACGCACTTCATGCTTGTCGAGTCCTTCCTACAAACATATTTTTATAAATTGTTATGTTTTCAAGTTGACTTGAGGTAAATTATACGGCTTAAAGTAAATCATAAAAAATACAGTCAAAGATATGTTATTTATCGTAAATTATATTTGAATAAGTAATTACATCGACTGCGGAAAGGAAAAGGGACGTAATCCTCCATTTTCTAAAATAGCTTTTGTTCAATAATCTGAATGAATACAACTTAATACAGGCTCCATCAAAAGGATGTCAGCTGAAAATGCCGAGTTATTGTCTAAGTTTTGTTCCTAGTTTGAAAAAAGGATGGCCTGTTCACCTAATCTGTTTTATTGGTTTTTCTAATGAATTTATTAAATTGTAATCATATTGAGTAAATAAAATGCCAGTTTTAGTCTTTAGGCACTTCAATGTTGTTCTTATACAATTTTTTGACTTAAATCATCAAATAAGGGTTTTTTTGTGCATTCTGTAAAATTGGTTGAATGTGGCTTACGTCCTTTTCCCTTTCCAAAGACGACATAATGAAACAAATAAGAAATTCTGTTTTTACACCTACGCTGTTGTGTAGTTTTGCCAGATACTCATGACTTCTTTACAAGACAGCTTATATTTATTATACTACGGTGTATATCCAAATGCCTTTTAAAACGAGGCTTTGATAGTTGATGAAGAAAATTTGCCTCATATTATCTCTTAAAATACAATATAATCATATCATATTATGAAAGTTACACATCATCTGGTATTATTTATAAAGTGTTTCCTCTAGTAAAGAACTGACTATGAAACAAAATACTTCGAACGGTGATATATTTTAGTAAATTTGCTTTTGATGTTCAGCAAAATTTTAAACTTTAAAATACTACAGTAACGAAATTTGCTCGAAAAATTCTATGAATAATTTCTTTTTGTGAGAGTTATCAGTTTATTTTATATTATACGAAGTAAAGCAATTTAATTATAGTGTGTTTAGCAATGTCCCGTGGGCAAAACTTCCCTTTGGAATATTTTGTACTTGTTTAACAATATTATACGAAGTCACGTTTTAGCCTTTAAAATATATTATATTATCAAGGTTATAAATTACTTTACTGTTCATCCCAATACCATATTATTATTATATCACAGAGGATTGCTTAACCACCTGAGAATAATAATATTCGGTGCACTGAAACCTTTCGTAAAATTTCTTATTAAATTACAATATAAAGCGAAGAAATGTATTAATACGTTCCACGAGCGATCCCATACCATGTATGCGAAGAAAGTTATATGTTTATTTTTGGACTTTAACAAAAAAAAAAACTGATTAAAACAACTTTTAAAAGAATATTTATAGCAACGTAATTTTAAATAAAGTACGCTGTATCGGACCGTACAAAGAAAAAAAACTTAATTCACATAGAAACATTTTTACACGAGGCATAAAAACGTACTTTTAATCAATGCCAGGCAAAGGCAAAATATTAAACACAGACAGTATTGACGTGAAGAAATTATTTTATAAATATGTTTAACCAATCGGATATTAATTGAATAATTATTTATTAAAAACAAATCAATACAATTGATGTATTAGAAGTTTTTCTTGTCGCAAGTTTTACACGTTCTTTTTAAAACTTAAGAGCTAAATTGAGATGCCAATTCGCTATTTACAGCTTAGATCCGTTTGATAGAATGTTGTGTATATTGTGACTATCGAAAACAGTTATTTTGGGAAAACTTAGGATTAATTCCTCTTTCCGATTTTTCGATGTAGTTTTATATTTGTTTTTTAACCATATTCATTCCCCGGGAGTCTGCAATGTTTTTGGTTCATTTCTTTATAGACCGTGTGTTTTGACAGCCTAGTTTAATTTTTAGCTTGTAATGCTGCCAACTATGTATCTAGAATCATGGTAGATATTAAAGCGATATTAAAAATCCTTATTTATGTCGCTCCAGAATACTAAGTGACATCAGAAATATGATTATGTCTACAGGACACGCGAGTTAAAGTCTTTTCATGTACCTGAAAAATATTTTCCGGCCTTAAAATACCTTAGCTTAGCACTTTTTTTGCTATATTTAACTACCCAACATTGTGCTATTTGTTATTCAAGCCTTTTTACCACGGAATAAATACAAATACACTCGATCTTCGTATAACACGGTTCAAATTGTACACGATCGGTGAATTTTAGTATATACTTGTATAACACGGAAGGTAAAAACGGCGTAAGGGAAAAACGGCTTAAGGGAAAACAATCAATTAATTTTAAATGGTGTAGAACTTACACACAACTATTTTGTTTAATTTTAGGAAGATATTTGTCGTGTAGTATGTTTTATATTATTAATCTATATTAGGTTTTACTTACAGATATTTTCATATACATACTTGAATTATAAACAGTTTGTCAGTACACACAATTTTAAATAGTCTGGCAGTGATTAAAATTCACAAACAATCTATGAAATTTGTTGAATTAATAGAATTGAATTAACTGGAAATGATAATAAATGATCGATATTATTAAATATTTATTATAATTAGATATCTGTTTCTTTTCTGTTTTATTTATTAAAAGAAATGTGTCCAAATGAAACCTCGTATAACGGATTTATTTTATAAGATGTTTTTGTGAAACTATACCGTATAATCCAACTGTATAATCTCTACATAACACCAAACGATCTCTTATCATTTGACTTTGGAAAGTGTGGTCGTACACATTATCGTTTCGTCATAGATAGTGTCTCAGGAGGTTAAAAATTAAATGACGTTACTTAAATTATGGATATACCTGTATATAATATATATTCACACAATAATATGCGTTTGTGGTATGCCTGTTTGTGTGTGTGCATTTTTAAAGGCATAAAATGCGAGGTGGCCGTCATATTTTCTCGTAGCCTTTATTATGTTTCATCACGTGGAAGGTGTTTTTTACGACAAAATGTGTAATACAAAAATAATGCTCCTTCTCTTTCACACGGTCGTCTTCTTCGGATGCTGCTCTCTTTTCGCGCTTTCAGGGGTGTTTTTTTATTTATACAGAATGATTCGTAAGCCGAAAACCGATATTTTTTTCAACTACGCCGGTTTTTACAACACCAAAAACTGTAAAAGTCTTATTGATATTGCATTTTCTGTCTGAGCCAACAAATGATTCTCCTCCTCTATAATATTGAACATTCTCTTATCCCGTTATTCATACAAGCCATATATATATCGCTTGCGGAAAGGAAGTAGGACGTACCCCACATAGAACAAATTTTACAGGAGGTAAAAAAACCTTTATTTAATGATTTTGTACCAAAAAGTCAAAACATTACACAGGCGCAACCTTGAAGTGCATGAAGACTGAAACATTTTTTTATATACTCAATATGGTTTTAATTTATTAATGTATTAAAAAAACAGTAAAATTGATAAGTTGGAAGCCCTTTTTCCTGGTCGCAAAATTCACAGGCCACCCCTTTTTCAAAACTTAAAAGCTAAATTTTGACACTAATTCGGCATTTTCAGTTGTGCACTAAGATGTTTGCATTCTGATTATCGAATAAAAGCAGTTTAAAAAAATCCAGATTTATTTCATTTGTATTTTCTACAGTTGATATATTTTATGCACCATACAAATCTTTTCAATATATTGTACATCCCATTCAACACCGTTTTTTAAATTTGATTTTCTAAAATCAATGTGATTCTAATCCGCAAACTCAGCGGCCGAAGCACACAAACTTGTACACACTTGTAAGAAGTTCTTGCGACAGAAAGACACATACTTTTCACTGCACTACAATTTTAATTTAATTAATTAGTATCATTCGTGTCGGTGAAATCTTCTCATTGCTACATTATCGCTATTTCTATCTAACCAATGCCATTTTTAGCACTGTCTCACTTCCGCACATTACGCAGTAACGACACAACGAACAATCTATCACGTCTCATTATGCCTAATCATTCGGCATTGTTTAAGATCCAATAATTCTAACCAATGACATTGTTTACATTATATACTGCGTGCGTTTTTAATATTGCAATAACATAAAATAAAATTTCCTTCCCATTATTGCTACTCTCGATAAATCGGAAAAAGGCTATTCCATCAATGTTTTAATATAACGTTCACGGCATACATATCTATATAACAGTAAAAAAGATTTACCAAAGTTTTTAAAGTTTTTCAATTTTATTAATATTACTGCTGACAAATTAATGTTGGATATGGTTAATACAAATGATTGTGTAAATTATATTAAATAAATATTATTATTTCGGATAATATTTGGTCCTGTGTTTGCCTGCAATTTTATATCTTATTTTCAAATAATTATAATTAACCGAGTCAAATATATTGTCATTTCTACCTGGCAAACCATATATTTAATTTAATTGTTTGTGGAAGTATTTCACTAGCCGGGTATAATTTAATTTTATCATACACACAGGTAACGTAATATATTATATTATGTTCTCAAATATATGTATAGAAATCTTATATTGTTTCTTGTAATATCAAATCTCAATAATTAGTCTATTAAGATATAGGTAATTAACTGAAGCACTTAAGGTATTCCATAGCTATTGTGTAAGCGTAATTTCTACAAGGTACTCTCTTAATGAAATTTACCTGAATTTAAGATGTAACCTTAATTAATTTTAGCAAAACACACGATGTGCCTTTATATATATAATTTATTTTGACTTTTAGCATATACATATATTGAAAATCGCCCTTAAAATTTGGCTGTATATTCAAAATATAAAATTATTTAGATGGGCATTGAACAACTTGGATCAAATAAGAATTCATTACGATTATTTTGCATGTTGGGAAAAATTCACAACAAAGCATAGAAAAAACAAAAAACTTATAAATTTAAAAAAAACATATCAATCAATGAAAGTATTGTAAAGTAATTTTAAATATGCGTATATTTAAACAGATAATTGGAAAAAGCAAAGATAAAATAAGAACGATAGTCTACGTAGAGAATTAGACTGGTCTTATTGTAGAGTTTTATAAAATGAATTTTAATAAATGAAAGGCTCTTTCGGCTATTACATTCAAAGTGTTTTTTTTTTAAGTGCGTTGATATTTTAGTTTGCAATTATTAGCTTAAGAAGTTCATAATTAATTCGATTCGGACACAAGAGAATTAACTAACATGTCACAATAGCGGTCACCAGTAACTGTAAAGAAATAGAGCCCGATAATACCACCAGCCCAAATGGCGCTCGATAAAGTCACTCTATGATACTGTAATGGTTGATCGTGTTGAAGATTTTCAGTGCCCCAATGGCGGCTAATTTGTTTATTAATAACAACAGCTAAGTCGAAATGTACCTCGTCGTTCATAATATATATTTTTTTTAATTTAACCATTATTTTAATGATCGCAATACTATGTTGCGGCGTTTGATGCTCCATAATATATTTTTATCGATCTCTCTATGACTGTAATTAAAAGATGTCGATGTAAGATTGATAAAGATACCATTAGCTCTATGTTTATATTTAGTCATCTCTATCGATATTCGGTCTCTACATGAATTGTGTGGATTGCGATGTCAAAAAACTTAGATTTAACTCTTGTAGCTGCATACAAAATCTAAAAAAGCTCATTGTATTTAGTTTGAAACGGTGGTATTAAAGAATGCTTGGTAAAACTTGGAAAGGACTTCTTTATAGACTTAATAATATTAATGCTTATGCAAATAATAACTTGAAATAAAATGATTGCATGCAATATGCATGGCAGATGTTGATTTGTGAACATATGCGGTTTTTGCAATAACAATGAACTTTATTCCCAAGCGAAAAAGTCAACGAATAAACTCAACGAGGTTCTAAGTGCAGGTTATTGACTTGAAAACTTCATAGAAATTTGTTTTGAGAATATATTAACATTTGAAGTGTTTCAAATATTAAACGCAATGAACCTACAAGAAACATGTGCTGTGAATACCAACCGACTTTATTTTTCATATAATTTTTCAAAAACTGAAATTATTATTTCGTCTATATGTTATTACAATTGCTAAATATTATTTTATTTATTGTTTCAATTAACTAAATAAATCGATATTACGCGAACGTGTAATAAATTTACCTATATATATCTAGTTGGAAAGAAATATTCTTTTAAAGCTGTCTTATTGAAAATGCTTTGTATATAAAAAGCATTTTTATTTTATCTGTGTGAATCAATTTTATTCAAACTTCTTGGCCATAATCTGGTGATTATAAATAAATCCTTAAAAGATTTCGGAAAAACGAATTGTGAAATTGGTTTTTGAAATGAAAGTTTTGTTTAATGTAACTTTCTTGTATACTTAAACCGTTAAATAATATATTATAATATAAACTTTCTGTATTGCTGAATTGTTTGCTTGCGCAAGCGAAGATTTTCACTAAGCTTTCATTTCGTTCTTTATCGTATATCTATCAATTTCTCAAACTATTTCCATTGCGTTTATAGTTAAGATTATGCTTAATACAATCGTGTATGTCTTTATACATCGTAAGAACAACTTCAATATGTTGAATATAAAAACACGTTTATTAATCTTAAATAGACATTCTCTGTTGTTGAATAAAATTATCTTCTTCTTCTTCCATGTTTGCTACCTAAGTGGAGTATATGGACACAACGTGTCGCCTCCAAGAATCCCTGTATTCTTGTGTCCTCCTAGGTTATATCTGCATTCCGTAATTCTGCTGAAATCATTCTATAAATAGTATTTAGCGGCCTTCCGGGACGCCGAGGAACGGTCGGCTTAAAGAATAAGCAGGTCTGGTTCATGCTTTCTTGAGAAATCCACAATATGTGCTCGATCCAGGTCCAGCGTCGCAGCTTCACTTTGTCAGCGATAAGTGGCTGCATAGTCCGTTCTCTTATCTTTTCATTTCGAATGAAGTCGTACCACCGTATGCCCAGAATCCGCCACAGGCACCTGTTATCAACGCTCAGAATACGGTTGTTTTAGGCCATTGTTGGGTGCCACGTTTCACATTTCTACAGAAAATAAAAAATATTTCTTTTACCACTATTACTACATCGAATTCGATATATATTTTTAATGTTATTATTAAATTTAGTTTTTGATTAAAACTATTGAATTAAAATGTCGTCTCCCTGATAGTGTAGAGGTTGTCATGTACATCTTGCAATTCTGGAAATACGAGTTCAGTTCAGACATTTGTGGGACTTTTAAAAATGCAGGAGACGGTACCCTTTGGTTTGAAAAATTCTCTGCCAAACAATTTTCGAGAAAACATAATCTCTCAAGATATGTTTACGAATACACATTACGTAGATTCATGTACTCCACGTTCGGAGCAGGTATATTCCCACTGTGTAGATCCATATGCTTTAATTTTGGAGCAGACATTGTGTGTAAAATAAATTATATTTTTCAATTTTGATCTAAACATACCAATTTTGATTCAATGTTATTGAATATAAAGAGTTCTTGTAAGTTGTTGTGTGGTGTACGAGGTATTGCTTTGACATGAGCGATGTGTAGTTACTCTTAAAACACATTTTAATAGCCTATCTGACAAGAAATACGCGAGTGTTATAATTGTCTTGTAATTTAAATGCATATTTTTTATCTACATAGAGCAGCTGTCACGAAATGCAATGTGTTTGACATTTTATTTTCAGTACACACTGCATTCGTGGCTACGTATGAAAAATAAATAAATTCAAAGCGAAAACATTTGTGTAAATATATTATCTTGATTCAAAGGCGGGACAAATTATAGGGAAGTTTTTTATTTTATTTAAATATTTATAACCACTCATAATAATTAATATTAATCTACAAAGGGCGATTGTTGTACAGGAATATGTAATTATTTTTGTCGTGCTAGGGTCAATTTCTCATTTACACCTCCGCCTTTGTTACTACCCATTCCCGTTTGAATGGGGGAATTGTGCGTCACAGCGATGCTTTTGTAAACATTCCTCCCCTGAATACAAGTAACGACTGCTCTATGTCATATATCATTATGATTAGTTCAGTGCCTAATGTATTGTTTTGATGATACTGTGAACGAGATATCAGTTCAAACGATTGAAATGAATCACGGTTTGATTATTGTTCTGTTTAAGCTTAATTTTATTATACTTGACGAAGCTTTATCAACATTGTGCTTTCGAAATTTAAAAACAAAACTAAAACGTGTTCTAAATTCAAATAAAATATTTAAAAAAAAAATTATTCGAATATATTCGAATTGCCATTTAAAATATAACTGTTCCATACTCTATAATCGTTTTTATCTCTTTATGAAATGCAATTCCTTAAAATTTCCAGATTTGTAGAAATGCGACAAAAGCTTTTTGAGATAAATAACAGACTTTCTGTCAGACGACCCTGCTAAGCATGGAGGAGACATTTTATTTTTTCTATAGGTGTTCATGGATATTTTCTGAATCAAATTTAGTAACTTCTTTTTAATTCTCGCCTTATTGTGCCCCAAGTATTCCGTTACTAATTTATATTTATACTCGAATTGTGGAAATTATACTAGGTCAATTATTACATTTAGTTATAAAAATCATTTAACTGTGTTTTAAATATTATCAAATAAGTGCCAGATATACAAAAAATAGCGGAAACAAAAGAGGTGCATTCTCAGACAGATTTATTCCTTACACTGATTCAATATGTAAAAGTACTTGGATTGCTCCCTTCTCATACCCGCTGAGACGTAATGATATTATTAAAATGAGTGACATACGCCTGCTAACATAAGTACTAACGTCATCCAATATACACACGCATACATTCCATATGTTATAGAAAATGATTATATTTGTTGATATTTATCAGTGGTTTTTTACTTTAAAACTAAACTAAAGAACATCTTTTTTAAAACAAAAACAAAAAAATACTTGTAGAGTCCATCAATCGTTTGTCGCTTGTTTGAATTTATTAAGTCCTGAAAATACTCGTATTCAGATTGTTTTTAAATTAATTCGGTGATATTTACAAATCAATTTGAGAACTACCGTATAGTGACATTTATAGTTATCATCATAATTGATAACAATAGCCGAACCTCTATTACATATGCGGACTATTTTTAAGTAAATTTATATGATGTGACTTTGTAGCGACCGATTGTGATAAGTGTAGCCGATCGATAGCAATATACCACTGTATTTTAAAATATCGTGTATTTGCAAGTAAAGTGGGTAGTTTCTCCAGTTATTTATAAGGATTAATTAATATTCACCGCTGGAAGTATCGTCTCATTTCATTGCGTAGATTGCCAGTCGTCTACGAAAGCTTAAAATCTCTCACGTGTTGATATAGGTTTTCAGTTTTAAATGATACGGTGGGTGCTTTGTTTGTTATGTGAGTGTAATGTTTTAATAAGTAAACATACTAGGGGCCTTTTATACTCTGGCGATGGGTGAAACATGTTTGAATAAAATCTAATTTATATAATATAAGACTGTTGTAACGACTTTTAAGCACATTTTAAAAGCTTTTTGTATAAACTATAATTAATACTGTTTTTATAATTTTATTTTGCACTTCACGAGTATATTTTGATTAATCCTCTACACTTTCTGCTTATTTACTCACTTGTGCAAACTGTAATGAAAACTGTGGGTCTTAAAAACTAATTTATGTAAAAATTCAACGTGTTAAATATATTGTTCGATAATACCCCATTCTACACATGCAATTACAGTGAACCCTGTCTTATAAGCTTTTTTTGTGCGATTTTTTTATGCGATGTAAAAAAATCAGATTTGTTGCAAGCAATATGACTGATGTAGTTTCAGAATATTTTTGTCTCGTGTATAAAAACAGGTTTTTGTGTATTTCCTTATATAGGCATATGGGTCTCAATAGTGGGAAGGTGACCACTCCAGAATCGGGGTATATGAATGAATATCCGCACTGACAAGACTTTTTTTGATTGTCAACCAATTGCTAAGCCTATTGGCCTTATAGCACTGCATGTTTAATGTTTATACATGTGTACTGCTTAATACACGTTCTATCAAAAGGATGTCAACTGAAAATGCAGAATTTGTGTCTAAATTTAGAATTTAAGTTCAAAAAAAGGATGCCCTGTGAAATTTGTGTGAAAAAAGTGCTTTGACGCAATCCATTTCATTAGTTTTTCTTAAATAAATATCATTTTGATTAAATAAAACACCAGTTTAATCTTCATGCATTTCAAGGTTATGCCTATGTAATGTTTTGATGTTTAAACGTTTTTTGTGCCTCATGTAAAGTTCGTTTTATGTTGATCACGTCCTTTTTTCTTTCCACAGTTGATATATACTGCTTATAAACCTATGTAATCACTTAAAAAGTTGTAATTAAGACTACCATAACGAGGGTAGATTGAAGATACCTAATGTGTAATACAAAATTTAATGATCCTTTCATTGACATAACTTGATATCCGTGATACATTGTTCGTATCTAATTAATCGGCAATCTGCCAGTATGATATTTCCATTTGCTATGTCGAGTAATATCTCAGAGCTATCATAAAATACAGTTTATATAGTAATAATATGCTGAATTTCTTGGAGCGACTGTGGAATAAGAAATACATCTACGTAGTATTTCGCTCGAGGAATTAGCAGATGTTCCACAGAATACAGCGTGTAAAGTAAAGCAAAGGGGATTATTACACTTAAACCGCATTGTAATATTCTGGAAAACAGGTGTGACCAACAGGGGGGCCTGTCATAAACAATGTCTCCAACAGAAAGGCGCGAGGCTTCACTATAAAACCATCGTCAACCTCCACAAGATAGAATTTCAACCGTATAATTATTGTAGCTTAAAAACTTAAAGGGAATACCCATTGGTATACGCTTATGTGTGGTCTTATTGATAACTCTGCCGCTCTGGCTAATATTGGTTTGTACGTTTCTAATAGCTACCTAATAAATCGAGATCATCAGCTGTTTTTCATTCCTAAATGCAGGACTATTCTGCCAGTAGTCATGCCAA
>JAGVSQ010012565.1:0-11564 GCA_022683975.1 Rhyacophila evoluta
GCTAACAGTGATCTCACATATGGAAGTTTACCAGTTTTAAATAATTTAGAATTATTTTAGTTGTTAAATTAACTATACAGCAGTTATAAGTTAAAGTAGACCTTCCTATGATATAAAATGTTTGAATTAATCAAAAGTTCAACCTTCAAATTCACTTTTTAGATGATTGTATGACTCCATTTTTTTTACTTAGGTTTTTATTATGAAACGTCATAAAAAATAATACTTAGTGAACTTACACGTTCATGACTATTATGGGACTATTCACTCCAAATTTAATTTATTCTTATCAAGGTTGAAAAAAAAAATACAGTTTGAATAAAATATATATAGAGTTTTTTGTTACAATTACCGCTGGGAGCTAATTACATATGACGAAATTTCAAAATTCAACAATAGCAATTTCGCACAATGTTTCTTATTCTTATCAACTGCACCCACTTTCGAGTTCAATGTTTAGTATCTCCATTTTAACAATTTATAATATTATTGTCCATAATGATAAGTCGTCAATAATACAATATAATCAAGTATTTACATTTATTATCTTATGATGTAGTTATATAGAGGGCCCTTGCAATTCCTAATGCAGTGTTACTGCCTCCTTGTCCATATCTAGCATAGGTCGATGATCGGCCACAATGCATTCCGTGTTTACCGAGCATACTGCACACACTTGATGCGTTCGGAATTAACCTGAATAATAATAAATTTAAGATGTAATCATACATTCAAAATAATTTTCTTGGTCCAATCTAAAGATAGCAGACACGGTTTGTAGTGGTGCATTGAGAGGGAAGCAAATATATGTCTTACAACATACAACTTCTTGCAAATATACTTCTGACAACTACTATTCAATATATTTGTTTTTACTATGTTACCATGGATCTATGTTTTTTATATACCACGTTCGCTCTCAACATGGAAGATATGGATCTACACAGTGTGAAGATAAACACTCCAAAATAAGAGTAAATGGATGTCCGCAATGTAAAGACGTCTTGACAGATTATTTTTCACGATAATTGTTTGTCAGACAATTACTCAACCCAATGGCCATCCGGTCCTGCATTTTCGGATTTTAAAAATCGGAATGATGGGATTCTTACCCGCATCCTCCGCATTGTTATGCGTGCAGGCTACCAACTACGCCACAGGGAAGACAATGGAATGGATCTATACAGTGTGAAAATATCCGTAAATATAAGATATATTTTGACAGAATATTTTTGACGAGAATTGATTTTCAGACAATTACTCAACCCAGTGGGCAGGCATCGAGTACTGCATTTTTAGATTTTATTTAATCCAGCAAATTTAGGAATCAAACCTGCATTCCGCTATAAGATAAAATAAACCTTGTGTGCACATGTATTTCACGTCTAAAACAGAATTGTAAAACTACTTCGCTTTTTCCGAAGCGTAAAAATACATAAAAAATACATGTTTCGGGTTTGTTTAACTCCTTAAATGCTAAGCATCAACATATCATTTTTTGTGATAACATTAATAAATCAGTCGATTTGCGTCTTATATGTCATTTATATTTTTACATTACATATTACAATTAGTAATGCACCGTGCACATTTCCATATTCAGTACACTCTCCGGATGGACTAATTTTCAGTTTAAATAGTACATATTATTAAGTGTATATGAATGATTTGAACCGCCCACGTCCGTCTGATACGCGGTCAACGGCTACAACTAATTGCAGGCGTCTTATATTCAGAACGCATCGCAAATACGACAAAATGCATCAGTGAATTACTGCCAACAGCACTCAATGAGACATGAGCGATAGACTTTTATGCCTAATTACAAACCATAAACTTGCGTAACTGTTAAAAAGTATGATAATGAATTAATTGACTCAACATGACATTATCTTTTAACCATTCAAAAGCTTATCGACAATATATTATAGTTCGTAATAACCTAACCTAACATAACTATTCATTTTTCATATAGTTTCTTAACTGTTACGCACAATTAATAATAAATATATCACTATGCTTAAAAGTAGTACCTAACACTTTTTATTGTCAAAAATAATCTTATATATTTAAGAATTTTTCGGTTACGTTTTGAAAAATAAAGCCTTAAAAGGGTATTAAGTATTTTATTGAGTAACACGACTCTGAACTCTGAACTAGCCTCCCTCTCTTGTAAAAATACAAATAATAGGCTAGATTAGGCAATTGTATTTTAAAATTTTAAATTGGGGGTTAAATTTTTGTCTAGACTGTCACATAACCCTTTTCTTTTTTACCTAATACTTCACAGAATACAGTAGACACAATAGCGCGTTATTATTAATTAAAATACGTCCATTTTAAACATGGATGGTGTATATTTTTCAGCAAACACTACGCGATGGAATAGATAATCCGTAGAATTGTCCCATAAGAGAGCGGAGTAACATCTGTTAACATTTGGTAGACATACCACCCACATTCCATAAGTCCTTTCTCGCATAATGTGAATAAAATAAAAAAAAATTCTTGTTCTATAATTAAGAATAAATTCTCCTTGAAATACGAAATCTCAAATCTCGATAGATCACTTATTGTTTTTTAGAATAACACCTGACGGTCTTACACAAATCATAAATTCATATTTCATATTGCAGCCAGAATCGATCACCAATGAATTCAGTATAAGTATATCCGTTCACGACAATTTATTCCATATATTCCATATACAGTATAATTTTTATATGAAGAAATTTAGAATTAGATTTAAAGAAAATTCTCTAGCTTTTCAGGCGGCTATTAACTATGATATATAATATTTTTTATTAGTCACACATTTCCTAAATGCCAAGTTATAATTAGAGCAACTCTTGCAACTCGCCGCGAATGTCACATTCGCCATTCGGATTTGCCATATTTTTTTTATATTCCCTACATCAAAAAATATATCGATATTATTGCGATAACCTCATATCCGTACTCATTTTGCTGTGTATATTTAAATTTAAATACCATCATAACTTCCTTTTGAGTTATCTTACAAATTAGTTTTATCAAAAATTTCTAACGTCACTCAAAGAAATAATTCATTTGCAAAAAAACAGATGTCTTCTTATTAATTAATAAATAATAACTGCATCACAATTTCTGTTTATAGATATTCTTTTATTTTATCACTCGATAAAAGCTATGTTTTTACCGCTTATCATTTCACTCAGTGGATATTGAAACCTTTGACCCTATTATGACAGATCATTCTTTATTTCTGCACTGATATAAAACGAAGTTCAAAGTTTGTCCGTTCCTTTCAATTTATTTGATAATGTTTCTCAACTGTCTTACTGTCATCCAGGAAATTATTGACAAAGGCTTATTATTGTCTGCCTTATGTGCGTTTCGGTGTCTTTTATCAGTCTTGTCCAATCTAAACATTATTTTCGATTTCCACCAAGCTGCTGAACATATCATCCGTAGATATGACGCCATCATAACATATCTTTTTCTAACATTTAAACTGTCATTTTTCCTTACCTATTTATTTAAAGAACAACTGAAAGAATCACTCATGAAGTATTTACATATTTTTCTCTACAAACCACCTCCATAAATTGTTAGGCAAGACCTTTTGTAGAAATATTCTTCTTCTTCTATATTTGCTCCCTAAGTGGAGCATATGGGCACCACTTGCCACCTCCAAGAATTCCTGTCAGTATTCTTGCGTCCTCCCATGTCATTCATTCCTGCATCCCGTAACTCCGCCGAATACATTCTATAGATAGTATTTAGCGCCTTTCCGGGTCGCCGACAATCGGTCGGCTTAAAGAATAAACAGGTCTGGTTCAGACTCTCTTGAGGCATCCGCAATATGTGGCCGAGCCAGGTCCAGCGTTGCAGCTTCACTTTGTGCATAGTCCCTTCTCTTATAGAAATATAAGTTATATTTCTCTTGTAGAAATATTAGCTTCTTCTCACGATTTAGTGAATTTAATCAAAGTAATACATATGTATTCTCAAATGCTGAGACATGATTTTGTATAATTTATCGTATAGAAATTTGATTGAATTTGATGAAACCGAATGGTCCCTCCAGATCGGTGCATATCAATAAATAATGGACTTGATCTTTGCTAGCGTGACTAAATATTATACCTTCAGATTTTATAAATTGCTACAATTTGATCCAGGTAGGTGACCCGCTCGAGACTATAAACAAAAAAAGATGCACGAACGTAAATGTTCAGTGCATTCTTTCATTTTCTTCGATCCAATAAATCCTTGGCTTTACGACTGTGTCAGAATCTTGTGTATCGTGTTTTATCATGACGATAAGTTTACATATAATTTTATTTTTGAAAATTCATATAAACGAACCACTCTACTATTTGGTGTTATTTAAGACTTTTCATCATTTCAATTGATTGTACTTAAATAAAAAATTCTCACGATTTTTCCACCGTAAAAACCGCTACCACTATTCAACAAGAGTTCTATTATACTATCAAATAATATGCTTTATACATTCTATAGTTTAGTTCGTCTTTCTCTACTACTAGATATTGAAATTACCATATCAATTAAAACACAAAGTTCGGTTTGTAATTATATCATACTTGAGAAAGTCTTGCGTAGTTTTCACAAAATTTGGCCAAGTCAGGATTATTGAAAACTACTATGAATAATTTGATTAAACATTAATCATATAATTTTATAATGTAGTGCCGTACAAGTAGATACATTATTAATTAAACTATACCGTACCCAGACAGAATATTTTTTATTATTTGGGTGACACATGAAAAGTTTACTTTACATTGCTCTAAGTACCTCAATAGTGATCTATTGGAGCTTACATAATTATAATATTATTATAAATAATTATCTTATACATATTTATTCCGAATGTGTAGCATGTGGATCTGTACAGTGTGTGTTATAATAGATTTTAATCGATAAATATATTAGCTATCAGCCAATTACTCAAATCATTGGTAATCCAGTTATGCAGCTTTAGGTTTTTTTTAAAAATGCGAGAATTGATCCCACGAGCAAATAACTATCCACAAAATGACTTGAGCTTTAGAATTATAATTAAATACGTATTTATCCGTCATACCATTTATATTTATGCACATCCACATACAATATAATATGCTGGAAGTATATATGAGCTTTAATATATCTGACCCCGTTCCGAAGTAAAACTAATATTACAAATATTGCACAGAAAATATTTTACATAACATTTTAATACACTTATCGAACAGACTAAAGAAATCCACTTGTCCATTCGAGTGAAACTATATCTTAAATAAAACCAAGCAGGTGACTAACCATTTCAATGAGTAAAATAAAGAGATGTTCTATATTTACGAGCAAACTAACCTGGGTTACATAGTAACTAAATGTACCCACAGCTGATTCACTTGACCCCAGTTGACATTTCAGTATAACTGTGCGATGATTTTCTGTTACTGCATTTTAATTCGGTGGCCATAAACCTTGAAACATAAATTTAATAAAATCATAACGCATGGTCTCAAGGAACGCAATCTGTTTATTTGTTTAACCTTATTCCGAATCAGCTGTAACTAAATGTTATTTTCTAAAAAAAATAACTGATTTAGTTGGGAGTATTTATTTATCAATGATTGTAATCAATGGGATCTACTGATGGTGCTGAGTGAATAACGATTGTGAAGTGACTATTTTTGAGTGTGCTAAATATCATTCTTGGCCATTCGTTGCCAGTGCTTTCGTCAACGTAGGTTTCGGATTCAAATCCCATTGATTAGGGTTTTTCAAAATTCAATAATGCAAAGCTAGAACCAACATGGCAACTAATACTCGTGAGAACCAATCCGACGAAATAAATCTTTGACATGCGCGTGTAGATATATACACATTGTGGACATAGAGCACATTCAGCATAGAGGAGATATGTTTCTCCCACTTTCGCAGTGGACATATTAAAAAATGGACTGCTGCTGATCGTAAGACTTTCGTCATCTGGCATCGTCAGGTGCTGTATGTAAGAACTGCGTTCAAGTATAATTATTTTACATTAATTTCAATTAACTTTGACGCGATAAATTTTTATTGTAATTAAAATATTTGCGGTATAAATTGATGGCACTGAATGAGTTCAATTTTGTATACGAGGCGCCGTATTTTATTCTAATACTGATTTAATAATATTTGCCATTTATCGCTTTGAATTATTTTTAATATAATCATAAATTAACAATTATCATAAAGTAAAAGCTGCATATATTAAAAATAGTTATCAAGTATTCTCTTAGGGATACAGGGAATGATATAACTTATTTAACTGTAGATGAAATATAAAACAAACTTCTAGTATAGAAATTTAAACAGCTTTCTTAAATTTTATTGTAATCGTTTATTTGTTGT
The DNA here is from genome assembly GCA_022683975.1 of Rhyacophila evoluta. Classification (NCBI taxonomy): domain Eukaryota; kingdom Metazoa; phylum Arthropoda; class Insecta; order Trichoptera; family Rhyacophilidae; genus Rhyacophila; species Rhyacophila evoluta. The sequence continues at coordinate 6,391 of JAGVSQ010012565.1, forward strand.
TATTCAAATGGAGTAGCATTGTAGATTTCTGAGTTAATCAGCTGTACTGATAATCAATGAATTTCTCACGAATGTTTAAAAATTAAATAGTCCAAAAATAGATGCTAGATTTTTTACAATAGACTCAGATATTTATGGCGGGTAAACACGATGAAAAGTTGTGTAAAAGACTGCGTTTGTGGGTTGTGAAAACTTTTTACCGAAGCGGACGGCTTATATGAAACTTTGAGAAGCGGTATTACAAAAAAAAAAGCACGATTTATAAGTTGCTACGTATGTACTTGGTAGAATTAATTAGCTTTGTAATCCGAGATTTTTCTTTTTTGGTCAAATTCTTCTTAAGAAACTAGTTAGGCCTCCCAAAATAATTCACGTTTTTTTATCCAAGTTAAAACACGTTTAGTAATTTAACAAAGTCACATTTTCTTAAAAAATAAACATTTTTTTATACATACCTTTAAATTGCTTGAAAAATACTTTTTCTTGAGAATATAAATTTTCTTTCAAAAGCAATGGAATTAATTATTAAATAAACAGTGCTTGATCCTCATTTTTATGTGTTTATCTTATTAATTAGAATAAAAAAATTGCAGTCTTCAATCTGATGTTCGCCATGTCTGCTTTGACAGTGGAGTATATGGACCTTAGGAATGTTCACTTTACATTGCAATTTCTCATGTATCTAAGTGGCAAACAGCACCAACCGCCATAAAATGAGAAGAAGAAGAAGTATCATACGTAAATTTTCAACTAAAAGCCATATCACAGTCATCGAAACCATCTAAAAAAAGTTTAAAAAGAGAGTCCAGTGTATTAAACCATATACGAGTTGAAAGTTAAATATATGAATTTCTACGATGTAAAGTTTTATATCCATGTATGAAATAATCAAATTTATACTGTTTCAGTTGCCAATTCATTGCAAGGTACTAGAGTTTTGCCTACCAAGCTATTTCAACATGACTCCGTTAGTTGCCAACTTGTTTTGTGGCCTTCTAGATCAGGGTTCATAGTCAGAATTCTATATAAGACGAAGCATTCCTTATCATACTCTTGATAATAGCTTTACTAACGAAATAAAATCCATACAACTAATTAAAATTTTAGTTACATTTAATTTCCTAAACGTTATTAATATTCTCCATAAATTTATCTCGATATAAAGTTAATTAAAGTGTGAGGGGTAATTTTATTTCTATCCATATAAATCTATATGTTGTTGAATTTTCAATAGAAAATTCAAAATATTTGCGAATTTTCTTTAGGTTCCCAATCCCAAGGGTAAGAATGTTTGGATAATTTAGGCAAAGTATTGTATTCCCTACCCTTCGCATTTCAATGAATCAATAACATGATAATGTTTTCCGACAGGTAATGCGAACCGAAACGTTTCGTAATTTTTGATGAGCTGGCGGATGCCAGGAAGACGAAGACTTCTGGGAATAATTAGTTAATCTTAAAACATCAAAACGTGAAGTTTTCTTTAAAAAAATATTTTTGAAATAATTATTTTCACTAAGCAATTTATGGACACTCGAAATTTAAGAAAAATAAAATATTATAGCCCTCCATCCCAAGCGTGTTGTTTGCGTGTATATTTGAAAAATTACTTCGTTTATATGTCATGTTTTACAATTTTTCACAAAAAAAATCACATAGATGGCATTTACATGTTGATTCTTCATAATCGGCTTAACTGATATATTTGATAGTATAATATAATAGTTAGTAATATATATAATAATTTGTTATAACGGTTTTAAAATAAAATACAACGTGTTAGATGTTGACATACTCGTTGCGTGTTTGTTTAAGTTTTAAAAATTTTGAAGTTTAAATGCTATCTACATCAAATACAACGGGCCATAAGAATTTAAAATAAAACATGGGTACTATCTAACGTGCAACATTGTATAGTTTCAGAATATAAAATGCCATTTACTATCCTAAGTATTACACAGATTTCGGAAGATCTGGAAAGGCGATATTGTTTTTATTCTCTAAAAAAATTTGAACAAGGTTACTTCATGTTGCAATAAAAACATCTTAAAGCCGTACTTTAGATGATTTACTTTCTACAAATATATATATATATTCTTTGCAGATTGTTTTCACGCGAAGATAAGAGACATGACATTACCAAAAAGACAGATGTGAAGTTTCCACAATTTTATGAGTCCAACTTATTGGCGCAATGGCCTTGCGGATTATGCAAGTTATAAAATATATCACTTTTTATCGCATGTCGCTATAATAAGCTTTATACACTGAACCAGATGTTGTCTGGCTAACCGAAGTAAACAAAATCGTATTCGTATTTATATTCTAGTTCATAAATACACTATTTTTGGAGCCATACACGTCGTCGTTCTTTGAACTTAATATTTCATCAATAAATATAAATTTATATATGTAATAAAATAATTTTCATTCGGGAAATCGTACAAATTTTAAAACGTTTTCCAGGATATTTTAAATTATTGAAATCCAGATACAGAGAGTTGATACTTGTAGTCAGAATCTTTTCTGTGGAAACTGATGTTTGTTTTTGTAAGATGAACGAATTATTTCTAGATAAATTCATCCGTACACCTTCAGTCTGGGGACTGTCTATACAAGACGATGATTAGGATTGAAGCAGGCCGCACATGAGTCGATCCGCGTGTTTTGATGGTCTGATGGACAGGTTTATGTTACATATCTTGCTCATGTGTGGCCTGCATCAGTTCTTGTTATCAGTCTAAGATTGGCAGTCACCGGACTTACAGGCGGACTTTATGTGTATAAGCACCTATCATAAATCTAGTGATTTTGAATTTTATTTATGACAATATACCGCAATATAGAGATAAAAATAAATAAAAGCTTATAAAAATGATACCAATTCCTAGCGGGACTGCAAAAGACTAAAATAAACGAAAATTGTATCCACTCACTGTATCACTTCAAGCCTATTTCAGGACTAGGTGAAAAATAATGTTGTTTTATTTGATTGAATACTAAATTAGAATTATAGAATTATACAACTAAATTCTTATAAATACATGTATATCGCATTCAAGATAATGTAATACATGTATTCTGTATTACTATAAAGAAAACGTATCCTAGAATTCAGAGTGATTTTGTCAACATATAAGTATGGTGAAAAGTGGCTTTTAAGGTTGGGATTGAGAAGAAAATACATTCAGCTACCATTATGATTAATGTGGATTTTTGGTTAGTGGAAAACGTTAAATGGAAGTTATTTGACGAAACAAAACAATATTTATAAATGTATATTCACTGCTTCTGCGCGATGAAAGGAAGTGCGAAAATTGAATGATTTAGCAATATTAGTTATTAGTAAGAAGAAGAAGAGACTTATTCTACAGTCGGCAATGTATGATAACATTTCATCTCAACGCTTTATATTTCACGAAATGTCGGAGTAAGCATATTATTTTAAGAGATAATTAAATAAATAAAAGTGGAATCATGTCTTTATATAATATAATATTGTTTATATGAGACAAATGAAAAGGAAAAAACAGCCTCCAGATGTAAAACATATTTAAACAGCAATGACTGGAATATTATTCGCGGAAGCAAGTTTAAAATAAATGAAAATATAGCACATTGAGGATTATTATCAGAAAAAATCTCTTTGAAAACCTTCACCTCGTATTAACCTCCTTTCTGAGTATCTAAATAATATGTCAACTGTTAAATTTCTGAAATGAAACGGAGTAATCTCAGATTTATTTATGAAGTTTTAGTTGGGTTGGTGTAACGATATAAAAAATTACAAAACGACTTTATTTTTCCAACCGAATTTCACGGGCGATTTCTTTCTCTGCCACATTTCCCACTGAGGGCTTAAAATTGCTTGTTAGGGAAGAACGTTAATCAAATTAACTTGACGAATGTATTGCCTGTTTGACATACATATATATAACGAGCTGTATAAATTATAACAACGACATACTGTTCTTAGTTTTTATACAAAAATTTAAGTAGGGTCACGCTATTGAGCTTTTTTACTATTAAAAGCTTTTATTCAGTTACCCTTGTAATCCATGATCTCTATTCGAAGTTTGTTTGAAAAGATTCAATAAAGCTAAATTCGTCTATCTGGCAGTGGCAGCCGAGTGAGTAACTCGTCAGTTAAGTCAACGGTTTTTGTTTCACGAGAATGCTCAGCCAACTGATCAGATTGGGCATTAATTCCTGCAATATTGGATTTGCTTAGATCAGGCTTCGCACCCATAACACAAAAGATGTAATGAAATAACTACGTATATCCTTCTATATCACGGTAAATTCTCACTTTTATTTTACTCGGCTCAAGCTAGAAGTAGTTTATTTGATACATTTTACAGGTATTTGCTTTGGTCGTACATTGACTTGTATACAAAATGGTTACTTTAAAAATTGGAGGTGAGGTTGCATGACTTTCTATCTGTAAACTCAGAAGTTAGATGATGAACCAAACAGCTTCGTGTCATGACAAATTTCATATAGCAACGTTGGAAATGGCTAGTTGTGTCTCTTCTTTCACCTGGTGGGATTCTAGAATACATTGTCAATATAACAGAATATATATTATCATATATATTCTGAAAGAACCATAATATATAAAGATGTTGGCATGGCCTGGGAGCAAAACCATAGTAGTGTGGCACGAATTTCTGATCGCGCCGTGCGAAACTTACAGAATATAATTTTTAACGAATATGTCACAACATATTCAAACATCTTTGAAAAGATATTAGTTCAATTAATTACCAAAAACCCGGGATATCTGAATAAAATTTTCCTTCCGCTTTAAAGTGAACAAGAACCGTAAAGAATAAGATTATTATCAAAAAGTGTAACTTTTTGATTAGCGGCTCTTGAATTTCCTTTCTATATAAAGTATTGTTTTTAGTTTTCAATTTGCTAATGTCTTAAAGGTTATGTACATGAGTTGTTTTTATTTAATATTTTGTTAAATAGATATAAGCAAAGTACTTAGCGTTTTCTTGAAGCTTGTTTATTTTACAAAGTTCGCAGTTGTTCAACCCTCGTCATACTTGATTAGGAGATCAACGTTTGCCGTTTCGCAAGTTATCTCTTGACTCATACTCATTCCTGGTAGCTTAACAGATTAAGACCCGGGGACTCGTATGTGAGTCTTTGAAAAACTTTGGTTG
>JAGVSQ010012566.1:0-11564 GCA_022683975.1 Rhyacophila evoluta
ATGAACCTCAAACCTTGTATAACACGGATTTGTATTACACGACGTTTTTGTGGAAGCATATAACCGTGTTATACGAGGCCCGTATTCATATTAATCCTTTCATACTAGCATTGTTTAGAATACGTGCCATATATGCATCGGCAAGACATTTTAAGATCAAAGTATAATGCGATCGTAAGATTATATTAATGATTTATTTATTCAATTAAAAGGTTAAATACTATTTTGTATCGAGTCTGTTTGAATACATACAAAATTAACGAGATATTTATTTTATTTCTCATTAATTTCCTTCAAGCTCTGAATCAGATGCTATCTAACTTCATTTTTACTGTCAGCTGATAAAATTTTCCAATGACACGCGGAGTCTTGCTAACAAGGAAACAGTGCTCTTATCGGCACGAAAATCTAACTGCGCGTGTCTCATATAGGCGGGGAATGTCTAACGCCACAGATATATTACAAAAAATATGAAATAAGCTGAAATTAGGCGCAAGAAAATTTTTTAAAGCGTGAAAAAAATTCGTTCGCGTCTGCGTTCCACAAATCTGTTCTGCTAAATGTATCTGAAGGGGTTAAATTTGTTTAAAATGGAATTACCTTTATTTTAATTAAACGTTATTTCAATGGATATTTTATAGCAGAAGGAAAGAGCTTTTCAAACATTTATTAAATATTATTGGACTTCTTTCTATGAAGAATACTTTTCTAGTTTTTAAAAAGAATAGCACAATCTTACGTCGAGCAACAAGATCTCTTCTCGTTTACAATCGATATTAACAAAGTTTACGTGAAAAGAAATTATACACGCACTGGCGGATTTGCTTCCCAAAAGACCCCAGGCATAATGTTTCTCGGCTTATTTTAAGTCTCACGCTTCCTTTAAATTTTTAATTTCGTCAACAATTTGTAGTTTTTCATTTTTTAGGTTCGTGGTACCTAATTATTTGTATGAATTTTTGAGGCCCCTTCGATATTTTTGTGCCCCCCTACATTTGTGAATCGTATTGGTAAGCCCACCACTGCATATATGGTATGCCAAACATGATGTTGGCAACCTGTTTATGGATCATTTAAAGCATTTTAAAGAGGGCTCACATTCGTTACACCACACTTATGAATACCCTCATCTTATGAGATATCGAGAATATAAGTATTCGCAGCGCATCTCTAGCAGTTTTAGCTTCAGTTAAAAGGTTCAGAAAAATATGAAACTGACTAAAATTAATGATGGGGAAGCATTGAAAAAGTGTTAACCTTTCTTATCATTTCTTCCAATATTTAGCAAAATTAAACGATCACAGTAATTGGCGGAAAGAGAAGATCGTAGAGACAATGTTTGGTAACTGTTACTATATGCTTTTAATAGAAAGTGGGTATAGTACAAATATAAGTATTATAATAAATAGTTTGAGTATTTATCAGCTACATAGTTTTTTTTTATCTTCTGTGTGTTAAATATCGTGCTTTTAATGTGTACTTATAAACACACTACATTGTTTTATTGTGATACAGGAATCATGACTCAATATTTAGCTTAGATGCAATAAAGTAACTTATCGATTTTATGGAATGCGACCCATATTAGGACCTAAACCTATCCACTTTTAAATTGGTCACGAGTTTTGATTTATGTTTTCGATTTAGATTCTATAATCTATCAACATTCCAAGACTTTTGGATTAACAAACCGAGGTTTATATGTTTTGTTTAAACCTTTATAAATAATATCACTACTATGTATTGAATATTGATATACTTATAATGTAAGTAGTACTTTTAATTCAGTATCTTAAATTAAATTAAGCTTCCAAAGATCTCCGTTATTCTTCTTGAGTCATGCCAGCACCAATAGTGTTGCAGGATACATGATTGAAATCATCCTCGCGATAATTTACTGTAGATGTAAGACATTAGAAGAAAGTTTGTTGTCCATTTGGAACTCCTAAACCCTAATATGTTATGTCTGCTTTCCAGAAATAGTTCACGTTTATAACTTTTATAAATGGCTATAAAATTTTAATCTGTTTTAGATATTGATCATCACATTTTAACTGATACTAGGAAATATAATCAAAAAAAGATAACTCATTGGACGAAATCTATTATAAGATTCTTATCGTGTAATTTCTTCTGTAAAGCCGAGCAAAACGACTGTTTTTAAAAGTACTTAGTTGGTTTATTATTTGGATGGCATATTAATTGTCCACGAAGTAGGGAAGACGAAGCCCTATCCAGATAATGAAGAAGTGACTAAAACTCAAAGAAAGGTTTAAAAATGAATGATAAATGTTAATGCAGATTTGAAAATGAGTGAAACGTAATGACAAGAATAGAAGAAGATACATTGAATGTAAACGATAATAATGCTTTGTTAAATTACATTGTACATCATAATTACACAATTGTACATACATGTTTGTATTTATGTTTAATATTGTCTAATACATAGAGGAAACACGTGTTATATTGTATTAAATTAGTATTATTTGGTATATACCATATTAAATTATCGTGGATAATAATATATAATAATTGTAGTTTATGTTAAGACATTCTAGACTATCGTAGACATATCTTAGATCAAACTATATAAAGATATAGATGGCTAATATTAATTCCTTAATATCTATTTATTTAACTTAAAATGTTGTGTTGGAGTATTTCATATTTGTCAGTATTTACTCTAACTATCGTGCTTTAAAATTTATAGCGTGAATCACTGTTATTAAAATATGTGAAAAATGATTTTTTTAAATGTTTTACCGCTCGTGGAAAATCGTGCAAAGACAAACAGAAAAATAATGCATTTGTGTGAACATGAATAAATTAAATTACACTCGGTAGGCCATGTTTGTTTTTTAAAAGCCATGTTTTTCCGGGAACCTATCGCACTTAGCGGACGGAAAATGATCCACAGCTCATTTTCTAGAATGCTTTTAACATGTATCGTGGTTCGTGATTTAACGGAATAAAATTTTTAGAGGCGAAAAATTATAAAACAGTTTACACCATTAAAACAATATTTTATTTAAAATTAAAATATTTTTTTAAGAACAAAAGACCCTGTTGGTGGCCGTTTTGGTTATAGCGTGCTATGGCAGAGACGATCTTGAGTTCAAGTCTCATAGCTGAGTATAAATTAAAACAAAAAATATAAATGAAATACATCGTATGCCCGACTGATTCAGCAATTTGCTGACTCCTAGAAATTAATCTTGTAAAATGGACTATGGAGATTCACATCTGAATCAGACGTAATCAAAAAATTTAAAATCTCCTCGAAATGAGTATTATTTTATTTTCATTACGATCCGAATAATATATTTAAAGATATTTAATATTTTATAATATTAACTTTACTTTGATAATATGCAGCAGCTACTACCAGTATTGATCATGCGGTAGATAGACATAGTATTAGTATAAAATATTTGTTAGTGTGAGATATTTAATTAATTATCATTCATATCCAACATGTTATATATTGGATGAATTTTAGGAAATGCATTAAAATAAAGAGAAATAATCAAAGCGCTTGTATTCAAACATAAGTGATAAAAGAATTACTTTTTTCTTACACGGCACTGTAAATTAATATTGATATCTTAATTTTATCCAATTTTATTTTTTCGTCACATGTTTTATTGTAATTTTAAGATTTATTACATTTTTTGCTGTTGTGACTTTTATAATACAAATAAAAAAAATTAAAGAACGTAAACCTCTTTGTTACATTTTGTCCTTCGAATAAATTAAAATATGACAACATGATAAATACAGTAATTATTGTGAAATGCCTAGCTTTGACAATATAATAATATAATCGATCAGTAATAATCCTTTATTTCATTCGATTAAAAATGTATATTTTTTATTTGATAATATTAAAATAATATACTCGAAACCGCATTTAAATATTGATTTCAATAGACAACAAAGGATAAAATATCATGTCGATGGCAACACAAAGCATTCGATAAATAAACAAACAAAAACCGCGCGCAACGCCTCAATTCTTTTTTCGAATATCCCTGGTAAAAGGGTTGCCATAATTCATTTTAAAAAATCGCAAATAAAATAAAAACGTTAACCCGTCCATTGTTTATGATTTTGCAGCGGCCGCATAAATCGTTCCATATTTAAATAAATCATAGATCAGTATCGTTTAATTTACGATGTGTTAGTATCGCTCCCTTTGTAGGTATATGGATACGCGAACCTAATAATGGATCCTTTCCAAAATATGAAAGAGGAAGATGCAACCATTTTACATTTATTATAATATTATAGTAGACGTATTTTGTCAGCTAACCCATCATGCATTCATTTCTTTTATTTTAATTTAATGTTTTGATAGAAATTCTTAATAACCATGCATATATTAAAAAAAAAACTAAAAGCATATTAGGCTACTTTTACAGAATATTTTTTTTCGATTTGTATCTCACATATGGATTACTATTCACGATATAGGTTTTGCCTTTTGGCATCTTCGGGACATACATATTATAATTTAAACATTCGTACATATATATTCTGAAGATACCGAAAGGCAAAACCAAATGCCAACGTCGCATTTATTGTTAAATATGTATATTTACGAATGTCAAATGGTTTCGAGTTTTGTTTTTTGAACGGTAGTTTGCCAATCTGGAATCGATATTTTATAATAAAACTCAAATAAACATATTTTTACTTACAGAATACTCAACCAACAGCTATTCGTTCAAGACAATGTAGTTCAGCCGGTTGGAAAAAAGGCAGGGCGATTTTAATTAATTTAAGGCATCCGCAGCACGTTCATTAAAAAATTAAAATACGGCTCTATGACAATGACATCACATATGATTATTAGCAATGTCATTACTAGCTCAATTAATGGTTGTTAAGTTTGGAATAAATATCAATGTTGGGAAAGGATGCTATTAAAAACAAATGAATGGATTAAAAATATAATTATTTCTACTGTAGTTCTATTTAATAGACCGTACAACTGCGTGGTGAATCTTTTCATATTACTTTTAATTATGTAAAATGCTAAAAAAATGCAAAAGCGCATATCGGCCCACAAGTCCCGGGGCAATCCCATACTGGCATTGTGTGCGCGCGTCACAGGGAAGCCAGGACCAGTGATTTACGGCCCGACGATCAATAAAACTTTAACACGTAAAAAATTACCTGCTATTAATCATCCCATTGTAAATACGAATCGGGTGTATAATGTATTGCCAAGTGCGATGCGAATGGGCAAATGATGATGCAGTTTATCCGATTTTTTGGTGCGCCTCTTTTACATGAATTCGAGAGGCGAAATCGAACCAAAAAAATTACTACGCTAAAAGAGTTGAATATTGCTCTGATCAACGTGGGGCAAATCACTACAGACATCAGGTTACATATTTAATACAATAATTTACTGCACAATCAACTACTGAACTATTTTCACAATACAATGTAATGAATATAAAACATTTCTATAAAACTAGTATGTGGAAACAGTATTTCATTATTTTTGGCTTTGCTACACAGCAATGTGACTCGCTTACGACGTCAGCAGGTGACCAATCAGAGCAAGGTAACCGTCGCTGCCTTGCAGTGGTTGATCATTTGCTGTCGTCGTAAGCGGGTCACTATCTGTGTAACGAAGGCTTTAACAATAATTGAAACGTGCCAGGCATGACTGAATGCAAACTGTCAAATATGTATGACCTTAAAGACGTGTTATCGGCAGATATAGAGTTATCCATATAGATATATTCATTAATTTCGCAGTTAAAGGAGTTTCAAAAAATAAGCATACTGCAGGTAAGGCATACATGAAACTATGAAAAAAATCAAAAAAAGTCTAAAAAAAACAAGAAATTATAATTTTATGAAGGAAGTTACATTACACAACTTTAACGATATACGTCTGAGGCTTGAGCTAAGATAGATGTGATGGCGACAGAGTGACAGCAATAGAGATACAAAATAGCTATAAATTGGAGAGTGAGCAAGTTCGGCAGCGACAGCAATTTGCTCGCTTTATAGATATTTTGCATCTCTGCTGACGACACTCTGCTATCGTAGATCCGACCTCACTCGAGTTTTCGATAGACGTGAAATCCTTTACAACGAATTAATCACGTATAAATGGAAGAGATTATTTTGGATAGTATAAATAACACTGTTTTTATTATTAAATAGTTCTCCATATTCTGATAAACTTAATTTCGTTTTAATAATAATTTTGACCTCGCGAACTTCGCTAATTTTACTTGTACTTAATATTCTAAATTATTTAAAACTGGTAAACTTCCATATCACATAATTTAAAATCAATTTCCATCAAGCACCATCAGTCAAACATATTAATTATGCAGTTCATATGTTGCAGTGATGATCCCTCGAACGCACACATCGGATAACAGATAAATGATCGAGCGGCCTATGGACCCACCTCGAATTAAATTGTTTGATTTTTTATTTTGCCGAAAATCGGATGCGAAATATACTTGAAAACATATTTTTGAAAAAAGGCATGGCATCTCACCCCCGTAGGCCCTCGCACGCCATAAAGCATCCTTAAAAGTTTTTCGTCGAGGTTCAAGACATAATGCAGCTACCACCTCTACTTAATTTCACTGAACTATATAATTATTTTGATAACATAATACTATTTTAATAATCTCCACTTCGAATATGAAACATACTCAGTGTGATAAATTTTACTTCAAAGATCTTGACATGACGCTTAGTTGTCATTAAATCACTGAAGCTATTAGACATACACATTTTTTATTTGTTTTAAAATCATAATGCACCATATAATGCACTTGCTAACTTAGTCACAGCCCCTCCAATGACTCTATAATATATATAAATATAAAGCTACTCTCTTAATCTTTTCGTTGCTAAATGATTGAGTGATTGACTAGTACCGTGTTTTCTCGAAACTAAGACACGCTCTAAAAATAAGTCTCATTGTGCTTTTAACGATGGTTTTAAAATAAGCCCTATCTATAAAATAAGACCCATTGGAATATGTGATACGAGCTCTCTATAAGAAGATCGTTAAGAGCATGAGGATGCTGAAGTGATTAAACAAGCACACGCATTCAAGTCATGTCGTGGAATCAACTTTTTTTAAATACCATCTCTCCAATATGGATGTCATCAGTTACTACTCAGAAAATAAATATCATACAGTAAAGAAAATTGCAATAATTTACCTTGTGTGAATTTACCGAGCATCTATCTTTGCGTGTCGTCAAAAGTGAATATATTTAAATATATGAACCTTTTAACCTGAAATATATAAATTATAATTTTTATGTATTAGTAACATGACGCCAAAATAGTAAAAGAGTTTAAATTGAAGATATTATAAAAGCAAATAGAAAACATTTAATATAAGTAAATGAAAGAGAGAATTAAAAATGAATGGCAGCATACCTAGAGAGTTAAAAACATCTTATTCTAAAAATGTGTAAAATAACATCCATTTAAGCTTACTCTCACTCAGGTGGAAGACACCAATTAGTATAAAAACTTCATTTAACATAATCTTTGCTCTCCGTATTGGCATGGCTACTGGAAGGTTAGTTTTACACTTCGGGATAAAAACCACGGACCAATATTAGCCAAATTGGTAGAATTCTCGATTAGACCATGCATGATTAAAAAATATGGGTCTATACATGTCTATATGTTATTAAGCATCTGATTGGAAGACCATGTCTGTGCAACCATGTTGCCCGAATCCTGATTATCCTCTGAATAACGATAGTATCGAGAGCGTCGACAGTTTCAGATACCTAGGGGTACACATTACGGGAGATGGCACTTGGCAAAATGACCTCGCTATTCAAATAGGGATTGCTGGAGCCACCTTTAATTCTATGCGAAATGTCTGAGACTCCAAGCTGCACAACGTAAAAACCAAATGCCGCCTGTTCAATGCATGCATCCTGTCAGTACTGCTCTATGGTCGTGAAACGTGGCACCCAATAAAGGCCCAACACAACTGTATTCTAAGCTTTGAGAACAGGTACCTGCGGCAGATTTTGGGCACACGTTGGTATGACTTCGTTCGAAATGAGAAGACAAGAGAAAGGACCATGCAACCATTTATCACTGACAAAGTGAAGTTGCAACGCTGGACCTGGCTCGGCCACATTTTGCAGATGCTTCAAGAGAGTCTGAACCTGACTTGCCTATTCTTTAAGCCGACCGGTCGTCGGCGTCCCAGAAGGCCGTTAAATACTACCTAATGTATTCGACGGAGTTACAGGATGTGCAGGTATGACCTGCGAGGACGCAAAAATACTGGCGGGCGAATGGGATTCTTTGAGGCGGCACGTGGTGTCCATATGGTCCACTTAAGGAGCGGATATGGAAGAAGAAGAAGAAGATTAAAAAATGTGAAAATTTTAATAGAACGAATGGAACGTTGATAATGGCAGACATAAATAACATACAGATTTATATCGTTTTGCAGTTTTAAAAATAGAGTTTTGTTTCTATATTTTTATCAAAACATTTTTTACAAATCTTGTACGTATATAATTAATTATGTTTGAAAAAACTATGACCTTATTTATTTTCTAAAAAAATCTATAACTAATACAGTAGTCTGCATGTCAGATCAATTATTTTAATCGTATGCCTTTAATTATAAATATAAATTAAATTTACTGTATCGTAAATTATTAAAAAGGTAATCATGCAATATATACTAACTGCAAAAAGCCATTAAGATGCAATATAATTTTATTATAATTTCCAATACCGTTGGTTATCGAATGTTCCCTTTGGCCATATCGATTATTCATGTATCAGGTATGCAGTTACGTTAAAAAAATGATTTTTTGACTTTCAAATTAGCAAGTATCGCTTAAGGGTTAACGAAATTGATCGTTACAATATATTTTATCTTATATTACATTTAATAACTTTACAATCGGGATCAACATATGAAAGTTTCTCTCCATCTGTTCATCTTGGTCCTTTGTTTTTTTGTTATTTAGTCCGATTTAGAGCGGGTCTTTGATTACTGAAATTCGTAATTACTTTTTAAAATCCATATATATAGTTTGATCTACGGATTAAAATTATAAAAATATGACATATACAGGCATGGTTTTTGTTTTGAGTAGATAACTGGTTTTAATGATTTTCGAGAACCACTTTGTAATCATATACATGTTCAGTTATTCTTATTATATTAATTTGAAAATAACTACATATTTGCAACTAAAACCTTTTGATATTTTTGCATATAAGTGTCATTCGTACTTTTTCAGTATCTTGCCCAATACAACACACATTTTCATTTTATTTTACATGAAAGATAAATAATTAAGTTATGAACGAATTATGCGGTTCATAGTCAATCGGTCAACTCAGTAAGCTTTTTTTTCCTTATAACCGAGGATTTCGTTGGTTGCTCTATTTTTATCGATCGCATATTACTTGAAATATGACGCTAATATGCGTATTCGTATAAAAAATATGGTTCTAATATGCATTTTAAAATTTCTGCTCCAAGGCAATTTAAGCATCTATCAATTATATAGCTCCTCATTGTAAAGAATTCATTTAAAGATAATATGCTATTTTTATGCAACTGCGGGACTTGAGCTCGTGACCTCCGGCGTCGAAAAAATTATAAACGTAGCGCATATCCGCTTGGTTACCGACGCGACACACAATATCTTGTATAAGAAATAAATTAATTGACGTTAAGTGTTAAAAAATTACATTATCTAGGATTATCTCAGTATAATACTTTGAAAGGGAAGAGCTTTTTGAGTCTTTTCGATAATTTGTTGGACGGGTTGGCCATTGAGATTTAGTTTCTACGAGGGGCCGTGTCGTGCTATGAACTAGAGACCCGACTGCATCAGGCGGCATCATGTAAGGAGCGGCATAAGTAGCGAAATCAATAAAAATGCTCCAAACGATGAATCGTACGGGAGCGCAAAATATAATATTATCGTAATGCCACGAAAATCTGAGGAGGCGCCATTTTTTTGAATTACGTGGACTAGTAGGTCCGAAAGTAGAAATTACAAAAAGAAACTTTTGTGAGAGGAAATGAAAAAAAAATTATAGTTGTGAGATCTAAAAAAATGAGATATCAGAATCTTTGAAAGGACGTGAAAATTATTTTCGGCGTGCAAGAGAGGGGCTGCATTTTAAAGACTTGCATCATACTGGAAAAATCTACAACATGGTTCAGTCTAAAAAGGATAAATTTCTAGATTAAGGAAAATACGACATCTTACGGCAAGCAAGAATTACATTCTCAGAAAGGTTCAATAATAACATGACTTAGTGAGGATAGAAATCACAAACAGTATAATGTGCGCTAACTAAGATCTGCATATCATTTTGAAGGCACAAGCATTATGAAGAGTGTATTATGTAAAGAATATTTACGGAACCTGAGGTATTATGTAAGACGGTCCAATCAGGTGTTACAACTTTTTTGTTATCTATCTGATCTAGTTTCTAGAAGGGCGAAGATAATTGCTTTCAAAAATTGCAACGTCGTGTGGTGAGCATGATGATATTGTCACATAATTTCTCGACTAAGTAAGAGGTTTCGTTTTAAGTTCTGCACATTCGAGTGCGTTTTAATTTTACTCTTGAGTAATTATAATATAAATAGCTCTCGTGATATTCCTGTCCAATTGATCGCTTTTTGATATCATTGTACGCCGATGTGACACTTTGGCATTTTAAATAGAACTTCATGTTAGTTACGCGACGGTATACACTTGCATAGCGTGTGTGAAGACGTAGCAGGTAATAGTAAGCGTTTGAAAAACGAATATTCTATACAAATTGGAAAGAAACGCGAAAGAAAAAGCCCGAGTTTTGGACAGTAGAAAATGAATATATGTTGTATTTAATCAAAATCCCAATATAAAACTTCATCCTATTGCCAAACATTTCCAGCCGATACAAGCAAAGCATTTTAAGCTGGTCCCAATACCCCCAATCCCCACTTCAGTAATGAAATAGCTCCATCAATACTCATCAATAATGATCTAATACCTCTCAAAACGGTTTGGCTTATGTTCCGTACACATCGGTAAGCCACTTGTAGTCCCTTGTCCTCTACTATAAAGCTAGCCCCATTGTTGGGATACTTAGCGAATAAATACTGCAAATATCTACCGAAATGTTCTCCGCGAGAGCTGTTAAATAAAACACCACAAACATAATATTGTAATAATAATTTTCTTTTTCAAAAACTTAAAACTTCTTATTTCTTGGCTCGTTCGATTCAGGCCAATTTATACAACCATCACTTCACACCGTCTTCCAGCCATCTCTATCATGAGCTTCTTTTTTCCATTCAGTTGAACTTTTTTTCAATCCATTTCATGCGGAGGTGAAACAAATATTGAGTGTTAACTGGCGTCTTTGATTAAAGTGATATTTTTTTGTTCAGAATGAAAAAACCAAATTAAGAAATTACTTTAAAATAAAATTTATTGATAAAAAGATAAGCGTTAATATTTGTATCGATAATGTCAAATTCTAATCTTTTGAACAGATAGATATAATAA
>JAGVSQ010012567.1:0-11564 GCA_022683975.1 Rhyacophila evoluta
TTTTGAAAAGACTACGGTGGGGCATGGCATAAAGAAGGCTGGGAAACACTGCTCTGGACAGACAGCACTTCGCATGTAGATAGCCATATGCTCCACTTTTGGAGCAAACTAAAGTCGCTGCGCCCCCTATAATTTCTCTTACTTTTTTCAAAAAATTATGGTTTCTCGTTTTTTAACTCTCATACTCACTACTAAATTTAATTGCGTTCCCTCCATGGTTCGTGCACCTGGAGCAACTGCACCCACCGCTCATTGAAAGCTACGACACTGTGTTTATCACCGTTTATGCACTTTATATAATAACACCAATATCGTGTTAAATAACCAAATTCTATAGAAACTGTTTTTAGTTCTTTAACTCGTTTATATTGTGGTTTGGGTACATTTTGTATAAATATGTCCAATTAAATATACTTCATTGCCATTGCTAAGATTGGTTCGTTAGCTGGCCTATCTATTCTATCAACTGAAATATATAACAAATAACAATTATTTCTGATTGATAATTTATTGTAAGTCGCTTTAAATGAATAAATCAACATCCCTTTTATTAAGCGTCGTTCTACTCAGTGGCGAAATACAAATTGACATTAGTTAAATATTCATGAGATTTGTAACAATAATTCTTATGATATTATACAAATTTTATATTAAGTATTCACGATGACGATAAATTAAATTACTTAGAGGTTGATCAGTTTCTTTAAAATGCAAAAAAACACGAATAATTTTTGTCGATGGGTTGAACATCGAATGACGCAATTGTGCTAGTCGTTATTTACATTCGGATATGAAATATTTAACAAATTGAACTGTTATCATTTTCAAAATAATATATTTTATTGAAAAAATTATGTATTAGTTTACCATGTAGAGGTTTTTTCAATTTTGAGTGGTACTGATTATGGTGGTGGTAATATACAGTAGCCAATTTAGGACATAAGAGGCCCCAGGTGCAATTCCTGAGAGAGGTCCTGATAACATAATTTCACTAAAAATTTTGTTTCTCGTTTTTTTAGCTCTCACGGTAGTTAATTAAATTTTTATTTACCTCCAGAAATGATGGTTTCTTGTTTTTTTTAGCTCGTCACAGTAAAAAATATGAGCATATTCCATTCTACGCGCATGTTTTTTGGAAAACCACTGGTACAATTTTAATTTAACAAAATAATATAAATACCTATTTAATTATTATTAGGTAACCAGTGATATTTACCTCTTGAACGATTAACTGTATTGTCATCTCATCTTGGCCGAAAGCATTGCTGGCAAAGCAGGTGAGGGTCCCAGTGTCCTGGCGATACGTCTGCATGATTCCCAACTCGGAAACCATACCATCATCAAGAATCTGCTCTCTTATTGAATATCTGTCGGTAATACAAATATTTCACACTATAGAATTTATATTTTCATAATTAGATGTTCCATTATAAAAATATTTTGTATTTAATAGTTTTTTTTAAAGAAACATTTACTTACGTTTATGGCAACATTTATTTGTTATGGTCGATAAACTAGTTTATAAGCAGCGAAGTAGACAATTTTGCTATGGGTAGTAACAGTAAAATGAAATTGTTAGGTTAGGTTAAATCGAATTGTGGAGCATTTTAACAATGGCTGTTCACGATTTTAGTGTCGAAACCATTCAGAATTTCTTATGGATAGTTTGAGATAAAAATAATTATGTTAAATCGAGTCTTAAAGAGCTTTAAGAATAAATTGGAATACCGCGTCTTTATGAAGAAGTTAAATTTTTTAATTTTTGCAATTTAGATTGATTAAATAGATAAACGCAAATGAAAACATGTATTTAGTTTATCGGTTTTCAAGTCATAAATAGAAACAATGGCACACGTTAATAAAATTACGTATATGATTAATCAAAGAGGCCCTTTAGGTAGACTATTACGATTTTTCTATCCACTATAAAACTTTATTACCTTTGATCCATTTGATGCGCGATGGTGTGTTGGTGCTGTGTGCGCCATGTGATGTCAATGGGATTATCACCGAGCGCAGTACACTGAAGGTGAGCTTGTTCACCGGCTACCACTTGAACTTGCTTACTCTTTGATGGGAAGTACGCTGGAGCTATAAGTAAAATAGAAATAAAATATTCAATGAAACATACCGCGAGCTTTTTTAAGCTTTTTTGTCATATCCCAAATACATAATTATTGAAATGATGTATATAAAAATAACAGCATCGAGTGACGGATTTCTGAATAGACGTACTAGGCGTGCGCATAGGGTCCTACAAATGAAGGATATAACTGATAAAATATCCGCAAATAAGTGAAAGCACAAACATCGAAAAATAGTTGGAAGAATTTGTTTAATGACTAAAGGTTTCTGATTTCTGTACAACAGTAAAACAATGCTGAAGAATACATAGCAAAATAAATTGTTTTAATTAAAGAATACTTCTTAAAACTCTATTGGTCTTGTATTGTATCGTTTATTTTCTTAGTAAAAAATTGAATTTATAAAACTGATTTTCATATAACGGTCTTTCAATATTAACGGATACCCCTTTCTCGCACTAGTACGTTGTATCCAGGTTCTACTGTGATATGAATTCAATTATACTATACAAATAATTATAAATTAACTTTATTAATGCAGACGACACGTACGTGTGTGTTCATGCAAATAAAACAGCCAGTTGTCAGTACATATATTATAGCCAATCGGCGAGTATATAAGCTTTAATCAGTTGGCAGGTCTTTACGTGAATCATAAAAAACAAATTCCACACATTTTTGACAGGGTCCTAGTATTTAACAAGTAGCTTTGACATTTGTATCGATACGGTGCCGATTTTCCGCATTCAAAGTGTTAATTTAAACAAAAATTGTAAAAGTTGCAAGCGGTCGATTAAATTAAAAGCTGAACTTTGATAACTGGCCTATGAAAATTACAGCAAATACACCGAAAAGCTTTAGCATCAACACGAGTGTGGATTGCAATCGCATCACATCCAAAGCAAATTTAATGTTGCGAATTAACTAGCGACGCATAGTATGGCAGCACTGATTATAGTAGAATTCAGAAGGGTTTGCAAATCTACCGGGAATTATAGCTATCTACTAGACTGCCCGGTAAAGCTTTCGTTATGCTTCTTCCATTATTTTAAATCCTAGTTTTTCTGTTTTCACTGATAGTCCAGTGAAGTAGACAAATAAAAGCCCTAATTCCGCAAAAAAACTTAGAAAGCTGAATTTTGGTACGGACCTTGATATTGTGGTTTTGAACAAACATTGAAGTCCTTATCGATCCGAGCCTTGGATATTGATTTTTCACGGGGTCAAAGGTCACTCAAACTATCTTTCGTGAATATCTCACTAAATAACGGTCACTTTTGAAGAAAAACGTTTAATGTCAAATTTGTAGCTTAATTAAAAAATCCTAAAAAAAATGATATAAAACATTTACTCATGTAAACAACGTGCGTTTGTACGTGGCCGCCAGCAGACCCAATCCGCATTTATTGTAGTTTGAAAAATGTTACTTATATAAAAAAATATATTATGAACGAGTTCATTAATTTATTTTGGTTTAAAACAAGAGTTATTAATCTCAATAATTAATAATCATTTTCAGACTCTATTCCAATCTGTATGATTCCTTCATCTTATTTTCCTTCTGCTGTCTACTGTATTTCCATAGATTTTGTTAAAAACCACAATATGAAAGTTCTTAAAAAAAAATCAGCTTTCTAAGATTTTATACGGGATGCAATGTCTAATTTCACTGGACTGCAAACAGAGTTCATTAATCTAAAATCTAAAGATTACAAAGCAGCCAGAAATTTCAATATTGAATTCTAATTGACTTCAGAGTTATTGACCAGTATGGATGTAAGCGTTAATTAAATAACCGGTAGTTTAGGCCCTGGAAGGCATCCGATTAAAGCTGCCGATGGGCGAAGTTCACGAAGCCATGTGATTCGAAATTAATACGCATCACGCCCTCCCGGATATCCGGTGCGTCGAGCGCGGCGATCCGCCGGAAAATGGCGCAACCGATGGTTATATCGCAGCATGTTTTGACTTGTGCTATTCACTGGACTGCAATACCATGATAACATTACGTAAAGTTTACTGAAAACGGACATTTCAGTAAGGGCGAAGCTTTAAAGTGACCCATTGGTGTGTACAGATATCTACGGGTTTTGATACCACACGAATATACATATAACAAAATGTGACAAAACATAAATTGTACTCACATACTTTTCTAATGAATTAATTTATTTGTTGATATCTATAGAGTACGATCCTAAATACTTGTTCAATAAGTTCTCATTAAGAAATTAATTATAAACATCTTCAATTGATTTTGAATAGGTACTATTTTAATTTACATCAAATGCTATTTATTTTATTAAGTATTGAATTTAATTATGTTAATCGCATTCAGTCAATAGGAAGTAAGTACACGTGCTTCGGTGTCAATGGTTGTGAGTTAGAATCCCATAGTTGACAAAGATTTAAGAAAGTAATATAAGCCCGATATGTTAATCAATTGACCGACAGTTACATTTAAAAGATACTGTGGGTGAACATTGCAAAAAGTTTTCTATTAGTATTTTTAAATGTTTATTTTTTTACAAAAACTACCTATAATTAACTACAATCGAAACTTTTAAATGACACTTCAAATTGATTGAAGACAGAAAAATTCTTTATTTGTGAATTGCCTTTCACCGTACGACATTTGTGGACTGCATGTACACACATGTAATAAATTTACAATGAAAAAAGTATACCTTAATCTAATCAAACCTGGCCAAATCTTACATACATAATTCTATAAAAGAAACAATAGTCATTAATACACTATGCTATTCTATAGTAAATTCAATTAAATATTTATTAACTTATACTTTAATTAGTAGTTTACGTTATCCACGAGTCAGTATGCATGGGAATCATTGAAGTCTTTCAAATTCTTCTTCTTTTTTAATTTTTATTTTCCATGTGGTAAAAATATATGAATACGATGTGACTGGTGCTTGTAATAATTTTTATCATTAGCCCATTCTAAAAGATTATAATTATCAATATTATATAGCTCTGCCGAAAATACAAATTTATTATTTGGAGGCTTTTTAGGATACTAGATGCCGGTTGGTTTGATGAAGAAAGAGATAAGGTTGAGGTTCTTCCGAGGTATCTGAACAAAGTCGGGGTGCTAAGTTCATTATTGCAGCTTCACTCGTGTGATAAGTGGCCATATGGTTTGATAGAAAAAGTTATAGCATCATCAGAAACAATTAGATATGTTTGTATTTTACAATATATAAATATATATTCAAATTTTATCAAAAAATCTCATTTTGATTTGTTTTCTGATTAGTGATTTCTGTGTCAAAGTCAAACAGCATCAGTTATTTTGCAATAACGCGTTTGAGTAATCAAAAATGCATTTAATTTTGTAATCATTTCTGCGCTAAAAACGAAAGGAAAAATGCAATAGGGGATTCTGTGAATTTGCAATAAAACGTTCAACTCAATTCACGTTCAAAACCAATCACCTAGGGTGAAATTACCTACAATATATATATGATGCGAGGAATCTAAAAAAAAAGCTTCTTTGAAATCTCTATTGCATATCGTAGCCGATGCAATAAAAAATAAATGCAAAGTAAATATGCGAAGCTTTTATTAAACCGAATTCCGTTTGAAATCACAAACTACGAGCTTTTGTTAGAACACCGAATTTCAAAGCAAAATTTTAGAACTTTGAGAAATATTATTTCATGTAAAATTGATAAAAAAAAAAACCAGTGATGGACTGAAAAGGTTTCAGAATGGAAAAAAATATTCCACACTGATCGCAAAATATTTAACAGAAACTGTTAGTTTCATATCGTGAGTAAATTCTGAGAAATATTTTTCTTCTGCAAACATAATTTCGAGAGGCAATTTCCTGATAAAAGTAATTTTCAAAAAACGTTGTGTATTTTCTTGTATAAAATGATTTTCGCTATCAAATAGAGCAAATAAAACTCCACTATATGGGGGTATAATATCCTCTCACTCCTTTTCGCCAATTACTCGTTAACATGAAGAAACATAACGCTTAAAAGTATGAGAACAAAGTTTAATATAATATAATATTCATTTTTTATGTCTTCAATGAATAATATGATTAATATGATTTGAAAAAAATGTTTTTTGCTTTATATTAAAACCGTATCGTGGGTTTGATGTTATAACATAGAAGCGTCACATACATACGAGTAATATGGTAGATTTAAACAGTTTTTTTACTGTGTTTAAATACGAAGACTTATTAGAACGAATTGTTTTTTGTTTTCAAACTCATAGTTCACCGAAATCTAAATTATTTTAAAACATAACTACGGGATTCGAAGCCTTAATAAACTTTTATGTAGTCGACGAATCAATATTATTATTCATTCATTAAGAATATTGATAATATATAAATATTGTGATTAATGCAGATATAAATGTGTTCTTTAAAACTACTGAATTCCATGAGAATTAGGATTAATTATATGGTCGTTTATATTTTAATATAATATTTACACGTGGCATTGTGACAACAGTAAGGGTGTGAAACTGTGTACACGAAAAGAAGAGAAAGATTATTATAAAAAATATGCCATCAAGGCCTGGTCATAAAATAAATGCGTTAACTTAATAAGAAAAACAAATCGTAAGATATTTATTTCGATTCAATTTTTATTCAATATTTTGTTTGAGATGTTCACAATTTGGAACATAAATACCGTTGATTTTAAAATCTATTTCATAGAAGAATAACAACAAACTTCAATAAAAGTAAAAAGATAATTTGAGACAGGGAGGAAAAAATCAATCAGTATTATAAAAATATTTACCGAGTGAGCTAGATAAATATTTTTCCAGAAATTTATAAAACATGATTCATCTAACTTGTTCTCACTCAGGTGGAGGATATCGTTATGTCTGGTTTTTAGATTTCTAGTTTATATAATATACTAGATGCTCGTAAATCTGATAAAGTATATGAGCATGATCGAGTATTAGTTTTATGCCTGTATAAGATGCTTTGGTAGATTTCCGCCAGATATTTGGCAACCCGCCAACTTGTTGTCCCAAGTGGTAAAACTCACCCCTATCAACTTTAACTTCGTTACTGTTTACTGTATCATTAATTTATTTAAAATTAACTGTATTTAATCACTTAAATAAATGATATACGCCGGATTTTTTATCGATGAATCATCTTTCTTTTAATTTATATTATACACCTTGTATTTCTCATGTATAAGCAACCAAATTAATGTTATGAGCATATTTTATTATTTTAAAGGAAACACAAACATAATTCTAAAAAATATGTATCTTTCATAATGTTTTTTGGGATGTACTCTTTGAGACACCATATCGATTGTTTAGTGTCAACAATCAGTATTATTTTTATTAATTTATCATCTCTATCATAAAATATAATATGTCAAAAATATATTATGAAGGTGTAAAAAATGTGTGACTGATAACAAAAGTGTGATAAAATAAACAGATCTAACTATTTAGTGTTTTTCTTTTCTAAATACATGACCTATGTAATTACATCGATATGACATTAAAAAGTCGATTTATTTTTACTTGTTAAAAAAATATTTTCATTAGCCAAATATATTATTAAAATTCTACAGTATTAACGAGAATATAAAGACGAGATATCCGAATTTTAAACAAGCGCTATCAGTCAATAGAATTAAAGATAAACAAGATATTAACCTAAAAAAATGTTAAAGCTTTTTGTCTTTATTGTTTGTTTATTTAATTAAATTAGATTACATTCTATCTTCTGTACTGTTTGGTCCTTCAGTTTGATAGCGAATACAGTTAGTGCACCTGTGTCCACAGACAGGATGTACCACATGCATTCAATGTCACTGTTTATTGTCATTGTTTCGAGAGACCATAGATGGGAGAGCTTTGTGAGCGCCACGTAAACATAGACACCAACGGACTTACGAATTTGGCTATTCCCAATAATTTCAATATTGAATTTTAGATTATAGTGAATACGAAAAAAAGTCTTGAACAATATCATACAATATATAATATTAATATAAACGTGATGCTTTACAAAAATTTGTGTTTTATATTATGCTAGGCAATATTCTAAAAGATACAAACCAAAATAAATGATAGTTTACTTAATTAAACAGTCAAGAAACCATGGAAAAAAGATACTTTGCGTGTATGAGAAGTGTGTTGATGATTTTCAGCTTTCACATATAACTAAAATAAATCGAATTATTGCATAGGGATGACTAATAAATTTGCAATAATAATAAGTTGATAGCAAATCCCAAAACTTTTCTGGAAATAGGTATGCAGAAACAAAAACTAAGTTTCAGTCATGGAGTACACAGTTCGAAGCTGGAGTTCGGGGTTCGATTCTCAAAGCTGCAGGACAGTTAACAATACGAAAAAGCAGAGCTGGTTGCACAATTTGTAGAGCAATCGA
Source organism: Rhyacophila evoluta (assembly GCA_022683975.1). Taxonomy (NCBI): domain Eukaryota; kingdom Metazoa; phylum Arthropoda; class Insecta; order Trichoptera; family Rhyacophilidae; genus Rhyacophila; species Rhyacophila evoluta. The sequence continues at coordinate 8,497 of JAGVSQ010012567.1, forward strand.
CTGAGTACCAAGTATTGTAAAATCTGTCAAGACTTGTATATACTTCGTGTTTGAAGTGGGGAAATTTACGCGGTGTAGATTCATATGCCTTACTTTTGGAGGGAATACGGTGAAAAATAAACAAATTCCGTAGAGACTTGGATACATGGTATGAACTGTGACCTCGGCGGAGTTTGTTTCATTATTAACACTATCAAGCAAATGTCTGTTTCAACTCAATACATTATTATTCAATGAAAGTTAAAGGAATAAATACAATAGTTTTTAGTTATTGTTTTGTTTTTTATGTTAGAATATTTGTATGCTTGGAAATTACGTAGAAAGTATAATTATAGTATATGCTGCGTGATAAAAGGGGTGATTATTTAATTTGCCAATCAATTTAATTAATAACATCGTTCAATTTCTTCTTAGCAAGCAATTATACATTTATGTTATTTATCAAGGCCAACAAGAAGAGTACATTGTATATAATTTTGCATTTTCAAAAAGATAATTATTTGATGTTTGCTGTACGAAAGAATACAACGAAAAACTGATATTAATTTTTAGGTTGAGTTTTATGTTCCAGGCCGATTGAAAAATTTCTTGCAAAATTTATATCGTACGCGAGCTGTGTATAATGCGACACCGTCCTGTTGTAATTACGTGACCTAATTCATGCAATTCTCTTAAAAGAAAGTTTACCAATATTTCACGTAACGATCACCAGTATCTGTGAAGAAATATTGCCCAATGATATCATCAAACCAAAAAGCATACCACAGCCAATCTACGAGAGTGTAATTGCCGTCAAGTATTGATTGAAGATTTTCAGTGCCCCAACAGTGGCTGTTCTGTTTAATAAAGCCAGCCAAATTGAAATTTACCTCGTCATTCATGATGATTTTTTACCAAACATTTAACAATTATTTTAGTAAAATGTTTCTTTAACAAGCTGTTACAGCGTTAGATGCTTTATGATGAATTGTTATCAAACACTCTTCATAGCTGTTAAATTTGAAATGAACTAACAAAAAATATGAAAACCAAAAGAATGTAGAACTTAAAAAGCACCGTGTATACATAATCGCGTAACAGATAATCATAATAATTAATATTTTTGACTGATGGTGCTTGATGGAAATTGAATTTAAATTCGAAATTATTTTTAACTGGTAAGCTTCCATGTGTAAGATCACTGTTAGCGACCCGGGCTTAGCCTTTCGGCATCTCCAGGCTATATTATATGTGAGCAGTGAGCAAACATATAACTATATTTATTATGTTTGCTCACTGCTCACATATAATATAGCCTGAAATGCCGAAAGGCGAAACCCAGGTCACTAACAGTGATCTCACACACGGAAGCTTACCAGTTTTAAATAATTTACAAGATAATCATAAATAAAAATATATTTTAAGATACAGTATTTCAGTTTTTATGCGATTAAAAGATGAAAAATTTCGTTGTGTTAGACATATTTTTTTAAATCTGCAATGCGTGAACACGAAACATTTTATTTATAAAACGTGAGTTTAGTTAGATAACGCTGTGTCGTACACCAAATGTTATGGAAACCATTTACGATTACCCAATCTTAGAAGCAATGAGTATTTCCGTGGAAAAGATAGCTGTATAAAAATTCGCAAAGGAATTCGTTACATTGTCACTAACCCACCTACAATACTTTTACACGTGAATGCGTTAGCGAACACGGTGGGACAATTTGGATTATTTCATGAAATAATGCTGAGCTTTAAAAGCTATCTGGTTTAGTAGGGGCCTGAATTATGGCCAATTTATAAAAAAGCTACGCCGTTTAAGGTCATAGTTCATACGATGTTAACGACTTTACACTATCGATTGATTATTATTCTGCCGAATACAAAATAATGTATCATAAAAATTACACTATAATTATAATATATTACATACTATAAAACAGAATATACATTTGAATGTCTATCTGTCACAAAAACTCCTTCCAAGCAGTGAACAGTGGCCCTTTTATCAAAAGAATTTAAGTAGTAAATACCAAATTAGTATCTAAATTTGGCTTTAAGTTTAAAAAAAGATTGACCTGTCAAATTTGCTACAAAGAAAAAGGACTTCCACCACATTAATTTGACTGATTTTTCTTAGATAACTTATTAAATTAATATGAAATTGAGTGAATAAATCATCAGCTTTAGTCTTCATACATTTCAAGGTTGTGTCTATTTAATATTTTAACTTTGGCTAAAAATCATTAAATAGACTTTTTGTGCGTCCTGTAAATTTATTCTGTGTGGGCTATTGTCATTTCCACAGTCCATGTAAAATAAATAAATACTAGACGAATCTTAACAATAATAGAATTTCGGAGATATGCGAGAATTACTTATTTTGTGATAGATATGACATATAAAGCTACAAACCACGATACATGCATTCGAAAATTAATTGGCTTGGTAAAAAATAAAGATAATGTTTTGATATTTATATAGAATAGTGTTGTAAATATCAAAAATTTTCCTGGTAAAGAAAGATTTTTTACTCTTGTTCTAGAGACTGTTCTAGAGGCAGGTAATTATTGAATTATTATCATTCTATATATTCGCAAAAGATATGAGATAGTTGAAACAATCGAAATTATCAAATTTACAAACAATAATATACAAATCGGTTCGATGTTTATTTTTTGGTAACCTTATTGGTAACCCAATTCGTAAAGCCAAAATTTCCGACTCAATTTCGACTATGATGTTGTATTAATATTTGCATCACGCATCGTTTTTTATGGGATAATGTTAAAAAATAAGCAGGCCAGGCGTCTTGGGCCATTTAGTTACATGATGTTATTATATTCTTTCGTCTAGTGATTATAAGGATATGAGCATTTTTTCTTGAAAAAAAAAGAAAAAACAAGGCATTGTGAATTTAGATTGTATTATAATAAAACCATCTTTTAAATGAGCCTATGATATATCTCGACAGTATGAAGTTGTTAGCTTCGACGTTCACAAAAAAAACGTCAATCAATACCTCAACTTTTTTTTTTTTTTATACCATGTTCACTCCCAACGTGGAGCATATGGATCTACAC
>JAGVSQ010012568.1:0-11564 GCA_022683975.1 Rhyacophila evoluta
TTGTCTGACAAACAATTCTCGTGAAAAATAATCTCTCAAGACGTTTTCACATTGCAGAGATCGATATTCTTTTCTTGGGGAGTGGAGATCTTCACACCGTGTAGATCTATATGCTCTATGCTGGGAGCGAACATGGTATAAAAAAAGAATATTTAATATATCAATTAATAAATAATCGTTATGTAATAATATATACATTACTAATACAATGCCAAACATTTTTTTAATAACTGTTTCAAACGCTTCATTTCAAGACCTATTACGGAAAAAATATTTCAAGTTTACTGTAGCTTAGTTTGTATTTGTCAAAGACCTGTTCTTATATTAGTAACGACTGATAAATATGGAATTTGTATAATAAATCTTTGAGAATACCGTCACTGTTTTGGCCCAGGTGGGCACTTTATCGTACGTGTGACAGTTCTTAATGCTCATACATACCGTCCGCGTGAACAATACATACTTTGCAAAAGTAATCCATTATAGCCGTAGGGAAAGTTCAGTAAAAGTTCAGATTTAATTAAAGGCACAACAATGAAGAAAAATCTCTTTTTCAGAAGATTATTGATATCCTCATATAAATAACTTGTATTTCTTTATTAATTTTTCATTAACTTTTACTAAGCCCAAATAACAATATTTTTTTTTCATCTATTTACGGAGTCAAAAATGATTTATAAAATCAATATAGGAAAATTCAGAATGTCAAAAAATCTTTTGACAGATTTAAATGAACAATTTCAGGAATTATTAAGTTAGTCCTAAGTTTTCAATATATAGAGCTTTCTATGAAATATTAAAAGTTTCTTCTGCAAAAGCTATTTTTTCCGAGGTTATAAACAATTGCTTGACAAATATTTCTTTTCATTTTTGCAGCGTTAAAACAGAAAAAAATCATTTGAAAATTCTGTATTTTATTCACATTACTGAATGTTATGTATTCTTTTTAACATAAATTTTCCAAAATAAAATTCATATTCAAACGATAAAATGCTTTATTTTAAAAATCAACTAAACTTAAATCGCCATCTCCTCTTTTTGTTCAACTAAACATATCTACAACACGTAGTTAAAATATTTTTATATGTTTTACTGATCGTTTGATATTAAGCAATAAGAAGCACATTATTTTTTTGCCGTACAAAATATTTGAAACTATTCATTTTAGTAATACGCGTAACACGATAAGCTATTACATGCTATAAGCCCCTAGATTTACTTCTTAGGAACATGTCTGTAAGACATCTACGACACCGGTCACGTGACACCGTTCAACGTCGTTCAAAGTACCGGAATGTAGAGGGCATCTGCCGCGAGGCGGGTGAAATTATAGAGAAGGTGTCTACGGCGTAGAGGCTTGCTTCAAAGACTTTGTATGTCTCTACACATACGGAAATAGCAACATTACAGTGTATTAAGGTATTCGAAACATTTTCTTTACAAGTATACAATTTATTATATTCCTTACGTTACTGCAATAAATAATTGTTCGAAATATAAAGCCTACGTCTTTTATGATACCTATATTGTATTTGAAAATATAAGATCTCCACTCCGAAAGTAGATCTCAACAGCAAAAAGATAACTACTGCATAAGTGGTCTATATAGATCTCCGTATTGTCAATAATTAGATTAAAAGATTTGTTCATGAAAATTGATTGCTCAGCTCATTGGCCACTGCATATTAGGATTAAATACAATTCAGTAGCCATATGAATTTGTCCCGCTAATCTTTTGGCTACTAGAAAGACTATCTAATTGAATAACATAAACTAAAAGTAAGCAGTAATGAATCATTAATTTATGTGGCTTCTACGGATGTCGGATATATAGGTATGATTTCTTCTGGAAATAATTCCGTATTCTTTAAGTGTGTTTTATAAAGATCTTTCAGTTAACAGAATAGTTTTGTGAATCCTAAAGAAGTCATAAAGGAATTCCGATAGAAAATTGGAATGTTACAATGCCAGTCTTTAAATGCTTCACAGTTAACTAAAAAGGTTTTGATTTGGGTGGTTGAGAATAAGAACGTAATTTTCATCTCACATCCTTCCATTCAAAGATTGAATGATTTGTTCAGGGAAATGTAGTTGAAGCAAGTAGACAAGGCAAATAAATTGTACCAGAACTTTTCTATTTAAGCACTACTTTTATAAATTTTAAAATTTATCACGTTTTTTTTACCATATCCGCTCCACAACATATAGATTACATCGCTTATAATAAAACAATACCTCGTATACCACACAGAAAAAATCGAAAGATGAAAATAACTCTCAACAGTCGATTTATCAAAACGAATTTCGTTAATTTATAAAATATATGGAATTTAATGAAATGATAATGAGAAAAGAGAGTTTTTCATCTTTCATATATTTTTTTTCGTGCAATATTGCTTTATCATTATTTATGTGATGTATATGAATAATTGCATTGTATATACTCATTCTTATTGATCATTTTCACGAAAGTTGATTATGAGCCAATTTCTCAAGCCATTAAAGATCAACTATATCGCTAATTTTTAAAAAACCCTACGCTTAGGAAATACGAACTATCTATTTCCAGCTCCGAAGCTTGCATCCTGACCTCTAAAACTTTGCGAAAATAACGTTTAATAATTTTAATTTAATTTATCATGTCATATTTTATTTGTACAATAAAATAAACCATACGTATAATATTTTGTCTTTATAATAATTATATTTTTACTACATACTATATTCGCTTTCAAAGTGGAAGCATATGGATACACACAATGTGAAGATATCCACTACAAAAGTGAACTGTATGGATCACCGCAATGCGAAGATGTCCTGACAGATTTTTCACGAAAATTATTTTCCAGACATTTTTTGGATATTTTTAATCCGACAGATAGGGAATCGAATCCGTATTCTAGGCGCGCACGCTACCAGCTACGCTACCGGGGAGACATTAACTATATTCAATACTTAAAAACAAAATATTTATGATAGAATTTGTAATAAATTAATGTGGTATTTATTTTACAAAAATTAAAAAAATACTGAATTAAGCCTTTAATGTGAGTAATCAAATTATATCATAGACGCTATTTAATGTCAAATACAGCTCCCAAATTCTTAGCTGTCACTGATACTGTAATAAACACGATAGGAGTGAACCGTAACGAACCAATTAGGTTTGTTTAGTTAGGACATTAAAGCATGGGCTCTTGTAGGTTGACTCGACCCGCAGTCGTTCTATTGAAACGTGCTAATTGTAAAGGAAAGAGCTTATTCTGTACCAGAACATAATATAGTGTCCAAGACAAGTTTTGTTGTTCAAATGTCTCAAAATAAATCTCTTTTATCCAAATGTATCGGCACAATAAGGTTCATTATCGTTATTTACATTTAATGGTGTTTGGGTAGAGGCACAAAAAATTTAAAATTTTTTAAAAATTCATGATAATATAGCTTGTCGTAATTAAGGTTAGCCAGCATAATGACTATTTATATGGCTGTCCCAATTTTGAAAAAAACATGTTTTTATTGATTAATTATTACATGAAAATATCATTAAAGCCTTATTTTTTTTATATGCGCCAAAATTTTACAAACAATATTTTTATTAAAATAAGGACTTGCTCTTGTTAAATCAATACTTCAAACATTTGAAGAATGATATGCATATATTGTCAAAATATAAGTTTTCATTTTCATTTTTAAGTGGATTGCTTGTCAGACAATTGCTCAGCCCAATGAGTAGATATACACATAAATTAGCAAAAATTGTTTTTTTCATTTTAATTTAGTCCAATTATTGATAGGGGGACATCACTTAATTAAAAAATATACATTTTTAAAATACATTTTCAGTGCTATAAAATATTTTTTTACCGTATCTTCTCCAAATATAGAGAATCTTAAAATGCCAAATAGTCTCATTAGGTAGCCAGTTACTTCTAAAGATATTAAAAAAGGTTTGCCACTGATATAATTGAAATCCAAAATCTCCGGTGTTGGGCCATGCTCTTACTGATAATGAAGTGATGCATAATCAAAACCATGCCAATGACTCCATTTTTTAAACAAACAGTAAACTACTAAGTTAAATATTTTCAAAATTTATGGAATCTGTGAGATGATTAAAACGTTTGCTTATTATTTTATTTTGGTAAAAAACATTGTTGTTTTTATTATTTAAACTTTCAAATGCTTTGATTTGTTTATCAAATTACCAAATTATAAAACTTTTTTAATTGAAAAGAATGCCGAATAAAAGTTTCTTAATACAAAATAATTAATATCGCAGCAAGGTTAGAGAGCTTTATGGCTTCAAAGTAAAAATATGTTGGAAAACTTTTTTTTATTTATTGTACATCTTTTTTTATATTGGTGTGCAACATATTTTTTTTATTTCCGTGAAAAATACACTCCAATTTAAACTTTAAAATCTTTTCTAAAATTTTCAAGCCACCTAACTACTTATTTCATGATTCATATAAAAAGTCTTATTTTCTTCAGTATATGCAATTAAAAGCTGTGACCAAAGTTTTTATAAATATTAATATATAATAAATAAACACCGTGAAATGGTTTCGCAAAATATACAGACCTTGAGCGTGAGCAGATATTTATCGTTTTATTTTTAAAGAATACTGGTTATTACCCAATCTTTATCCTAAGTACTGAGAACGTATCTAAGTACAATATATAATATATCATAAGATAACAAATAGTTGCCTCTTATGATATATATTGTATTTTTTTGTTAACTAGTTTATTGGCAAATAAATGTTTTGGCTGCGTTTTTGTATATTTTCACCGTATTTAATTCAAAAGTGAAAGAAATATTTATACACTGCAAATGTACCACTGCAAAATTGGCGCACATGATTTAAATTTATGTATGGTTACACGCTTGATGATAATATATATATAAATAATATGTATTCAAATATTTAAATATATGGTATGCTTACGTATATTATATGTTTTGATATGTTGACACCTATATTAGCTACTGTACGAGTTAATTTAAATTTTCTACTGAAGCGTTTATCGGCGCGCGCTTTTGATACCGTAAATTTGATAGAAAACTCAAAAGCTTAAGCCTATAATATGAAAAAAAAAATCAGCCATTTGCTTTACCCAATAAAAAACCAATCATGAATCATGGATTCAAATAAATAACCTCTGCTTTAAAATTGGCTCACAAGGGCAGTCGGAATAGTACATATATAATATGGCAATATGTTATATTTTAAATAATGAATTAAACATATAGTTAGTTAATTACGATTTTTGAATAATTAAAGTTGAACAAAAAAAGCTTCTTTAATTAAATGTTATTTTAATTTTGATAAATAAATATGTCTATCAATTATTTCTGTGCTTTTTAACAAAAAGTCAAATTATTTTGTCATTATTTAAAAGAAAACTTCGTATAAGAAGAAAAAAAAAGGAAATAATATGCAAGAAAATAAATTATCATTAAGAAAAGGTCATTAAGCTTACTTCACTGCCGAGGGAAATGGAAATAGAATGTTTGACGTGGCAAAAAAAAATATGCTACAAGAAAGATATGTATGTGTCTTTTTGCCTAGCGTAAGGTTTGCGTGCTTCGAAGAAATTCTCATTAGTAAATCTATGTTAGGTAACCAAACTACAAGTATATGAGATTAAACGATATATTTTTATATTAGGCCAAAATGGCAAACACAATATGGCCGTGTTAATTTAGTCGATTGAATAATTTGGAGTATTTGCATTATTTATATTTAATAAATAAACACAAGGAAAGATTTTTTAACCTTTTGTTTTCGATACTCATACAATACGATATAATAGTACATATATATAATAGTCTAATGTATGTGTATCTAATATATAATAGTTTTAATGGTATCCTTAAGAATTCTATCATAATTATGGTTTGAATTTATTGTAAGTATTATTGCAATTAACAGCATTCAAACTTGAAACAAAAACTTTTAAAATATAAAGCAAAATATTTTTATCTAAAGTTAATAGAAATATCTTTTCTTCAGTTTTATCCGTATTAATTATTTTAATTTACACTATTTCTATGTGTCAAAAATATAGTTAGCTAAAATTAAATGTTGCTTAATTTAGGGAAAGCTTTAATATATCCTTATTTTTATATATCATTTATTTATCGATTGAAAAAATGCTATGATAGTTTATCGTATAATATATAGACACATTAATCAAACCATATTTGTCATCTACTATATAAATATATATAGTAAGGGTTGAGTAGAGGTTAGCGTGCGCGCCTAGCAAAACGGGTTCGATTCCCACATTTGTCGGATTTTTTGAAATGCAAAAATACAGGTCCAGATGTTAATTGGGTTAATTAATTGTTCGACAAACAATTCACGCGAAAAAAGATTAAAACTGTCGATACGTCTTCACATTGAGGAGATTCATATATTCCACTTTCGGAGTAGGTATCTTCACACTGTGTAGATCTATATGCTCCACTTTATATTATAATTATGTATGACATGTATGCATCTATTACATGAAATCAATAATACGCACAAGTATCAACCAATTACTGGCTATTTTAAAAATGTATCCGTCATACTTAAATAATATGACACATAAATATCTCTGTTACTTGTAATATGTTGTTATAATTTGTTGAATGTATCTTATTACAAATTGTTCTTCTAAAGTTCTTGGCAATACAATAAAATACGAGTATGTGGTGAAGAATACTTGAAGCTTTCAAAAAACAAGTTTCTTATTTTGTAAATATTTATGTAAAAGTGCTGACTCACTGGAAGGCACCTTTGCAAAACGATAAACGGAAATAAATGTTAAGTTGTTTTATGATTACATTTAAAGAGGTTTATGAAATGGCCTCGTAAACACGTTTTTTATTGAGAACATAATGGCGTGACAGCTCAACTGAGTGGAAACAATAAAAACATGATAAACATAAACATTTAATGAATATTTTAATTATTTCAAATCCTTTTTTATCTGTTGTTTATTTGAACATAAAATAATAAAACAATTTTTATCCCCTTATCTATCTATTTCCAGCATTTCTTAGCATAATAATAATCATTAAAAGCTGTATAAATCTAAAACTGTACCAACATTATTGTATTTTTTAGAACATTTTATTTTTTTTAAAATTGAATTGTTTTTTTTTTGTTTTGTTTCAGATACATTTTTGAGGAGTGCAACGAAATAGAGTAAAATACAATTTGGTTTCAAAATCAGTTAAACTATATTGAAAATGAAGAAAAAAATACAAACTCGTTTTATAAATAGTGGTTAAATTAAAACAAATTTATAGAGTTCTTAAGATTTTTGTAGAGTTTTGTAGTTGTAGATTACTTTATAAAGGAATCTATTAGTGATAAAGTTTTTTTCGTTGATATTTTGAAAAATGAAGACTGCACAGCTGTTCATCTCACTAGCTGGAGTATTTTCTTTGTCTTTGACTGATGCCAAAATAGGTAAGTTATTGTTATATATCATTGTTATATCAATATAATCGTCTTGATGGTTCCATTAAATAACTATTTAATATTCAGAGCAACTAATGTTTTTACCACTTCTACTTAATTTCTTAATAATTAGACCATTTGTTTTTCTTCTTCTTCCATACCTGCTTCCTAAGTAGAACATATGAACACCGGGTACCACCTCCTAGACCATAGTCGTACTTGTATCCCGTAATTTTGCCAAATACATTCTATAGATATTGAACGGCCATCTAAAACGCTGACAACCAGTCGGCTTAAATAATTGGCAGTTCAGGTTCAGACTCTCTTGAGACATTCGCAATATGTGGCCAAGCCAGGTCCAGCATTACGGCTTCACTTGGTCGGTGATAAGTGGCTGCATGCTCCGTTTTTTTATCTTGTCATTTCAAATGAAGTCATACTACCGTATTCCCAGGATTCACCGCCGGCACCTGTTCTCAAAGCTTATAATACAGTTGCTTTGGATCTTTGTTGGATGTCACGTTTTACAACCGTAGAGCAGTGCTGACAAAATTCATTTATTGGACAGGCGGCACTTAGGTTTTATCTTGTACAACTTGAAGTCCCAGACACTTTCCATAGAATTGAATGTTTCTCCAGCAATTCATATTCCAATAGCGAGCTTATTTTGCAAATTACCATCTCCCGCAATATGTCCCCTTAGGTAACTTGAGCTGTCAACACTTTTGATGCTCTGTCTATCGTTGGTTAGAAGATAATCAGGATCTAGGCAGGCATAATTGCACATAACGTTTGTCTTTTTTGCAATAATTTATTTAAACTAATGCGAGATTTGTGTGTAGTCTGTCGATTATTTCTTGAATTACCCCTACGGAGTTTTCCAATATGACAGCGTCCTCCGCGTATTCGAGGTTACACAGCTTTTTTTTCCGTAGAGGTAACAGCTATTTCTAGGTCTGGTCGTGATTTATATGAATGTAAAAACGTAAAAATTATTAAAAAATGATGTTTCGGTTTTCGTTCGCAATCAACTATCATTATTTTATTCATAATTTTATAATTTAAATCTAAATGTATAAATATTTGATAACCTTTCTGACATCTCAAAGAATTGTTTTGAAAAGTGCAATGTTTTTATTTAATTAAATTAGTTGATAAAACTAGAATTATCTGAAATAAAGTACAAGTATCATACTAATTAATCAACCCCAAATAATGTAAAAGAACGTATACGTATCAAAATGATAAATTTACCCGGAAAACCATCAAAAATTTCTCTCAAATTTAAGGAAATATTAAAAAATCCAAGATAGTTATAGAAAGAGTAAATATACTATAATAAATAGTCAAATTATCGTATTTTCTAATGAGGAAATTTTTGATGTCTGTGGTATTGATAGGCAATAAAATTAAAAAAGAACAAAGAGAAAAACAATATGCCGAGCTTATAAATGCTTCAATGCATCGAATCGAAATATGTCTCAAAATTGTGAAAGTATTCCGTACGAAATATTTTTTTTGTACAAAAAGTCATAAATCATAGGACGTTGTTTTGTCGTAGTGCTACGACAGATTTTTTATCTCAACCCGTTGAAAGATGATTCTTCCAAAAGAAATCCCCGCACATAAAAATAAATTAAAAATCACTGTACGTACACGAAACGGATAAGGTCGTCGCCCGTGCTCATATTTCGTGTATTTAATCGCGCGTGTGACTATAACATCCAATATTGTGATCTCCTCGGTGCCTACGTATTTTATCTCCTTTGTTACAAAAGACATTTCCTCCTTATCATTCTACGAGCCAGCGTCGAGAGATAGGAAAACTTTTACACCTTGTGCGCGTAGATATACATATTATTTGTCTGCTTCCCCTATTTCAATTCGTTCAAGGGCTGCTATGCGTATAAGTCTTTGAGATTCAGACGTAATGTTTTATTGAATACCGTTTGATAAGTGAATATATTTCTATATTTTATGAATAACTTTAAAACAATATTAGCATTTTATTACACCCGTTCATATTTTCTGTATATTTTATGATATTCATCTAAAATAGTCACAATTTATTGTTAAAAATATTTAACTGCTAATGAATTATATGATCAAATATATTTTGAGGTTTTTACTTTAATTTGTTTTCTATTTAATAGTAGATACATATGCACGGTCGTCACCAAAGTCTTAATTTTCTCAGTTTAAACTTTATTTTTGAAAATTGATAAAAAAATTATAATAATGTCAATAAACAAAATAAGGTTTTTACATATTTTATAAATAGATCGACATTCAAAACGAAACCCATTTTCGATGGACGTTTTTCATTGAATCACAGTAAAAAAATAATAATTAAGATATTATATCTTGGAATAAAGTCCAAATAGTTTCATCATCATAATCTCCATGATAATATATTGATATTATCAACCTAAATTATTTACTCAAAGTAATGATTCCAAAGAGATAACTTATAAAATACATGTTCTGTAAGGTAATTTCATTATTATCATCTAATTAGAACAATGTACTAATTGTACGTGTTCATTTTATTTCTAATGCAGAAGTTGAGGAAAATAAATACGATTTTTAACTTTCTAATTAACTTGATATTCAAGGTGACATAATCAAAATAATATATACACTCAATGCACAAAAACATTGTAATCAATTATAAAATCACTCATAACAATAAATAATAATCATAAAATAAATTTATTTCATTACAAAATTTCAGTAAGTCCATAAAGAGATACAAATTTGGCCTCTTTATCTATCTAAGAAATTGGACAATCATGTTTAAAAAATATTTTGAAATATAAAATAAGGATATTTTTCTTTTCGTATTGGTTTCCTTTCACACACGATGCACTCGCCATGTAAATTTGATTTCTAGCAAAAGCAATTTTGAAGCTTTTGAAAAGTTTCTGAAGTCTTACGTGAAACAGGTAATATTGCTTCCCTATTATACACGGCGTATAAGTTCATAATAACCACAAATCATGAACCCATTATATTTAAGAAAGAGCTTTTTTTGTAAATATCATTCTCATATTTTATTTATATTGACTTTAGCCTTAAATAATCGAAGTTTAAAATTACTTTTTGAGATTAGGTTAATACACAAATATTTAGAGATTTGATTTCTGAAAAAAAAAGCATTTTTATTTAGAGTCTGTCTACATTTAATGACATCTTTGTCTCTTTAGTAAAAGATTATTTATTTTACTCTTATATAATATATTAATATAAATTATTAAGTCTAGTGTATATTCATATATAATTACTCAAAATAATTATTAAACACATAGAGTTGTATAAATATGTAGGACAGCAACCGTTGAGAGAGGTACAATGAAGAAATACATTTTATCCCACATGTAGTATTATTAGATTCTATGTGCAAAGTTTAATCATTAGAGCTGACCCTTAGTAATTGCGCCGTCCGGAGTTATCCTAGCGTAGTTTTTCCCTATTTTCCACAGCAGTATGAAACTTGCATTTAATGCCACCCTAAGCTTTGTTCGTGAGCTTTATCTCTAACGAATCAATTAAAAGTGATTAATACTAGCTTTATGTCAGTGTACCTGTAGAAACTGTAAACAGTCGACGTCGGTCTGACCACGCGATATGCCATTTGATTGATCGTTCTAATTATCAAGCTGATGGATTGTGCATTTATTTTTTCGCTTTTGGAAAATATTTCCTCGACTTCTTTCAACGCACGTACGAATGATAATTGAACTAGCAGCGATTACACACCACATGTTTCTTCAATTACCATCAACATTTCCAAAAAAACTAGATTGATTATGTAATAATAAATTTATATTTTTTCTAAAGACATGTTCTGACATATTATTTTTCACAAAAACTGGTTTTTAGACAAATATGTAACTCAATGGAAATCAATTTGCATTTTCAAATTTTTTTAAATCTAGTAGAAATTGAACTCGTATTCCACGGATGCAAGTCACGCACGCTAACCTCCCAGCTACCAGGAAGATAAGCAATAATTATAATTATACTAATATTAATATTATATTTTAAAACTTTATATTTATAATTAATATTTTCGACTGATGGTGCTTGATGGAAATTGATTTTAAA
>JAGVSQ010012570.1:0-11563 GCA_022683975.1 Rhyacophila evoluta
TATATTCTAGAAAAAGTCTACAGCTTTTTTATTTATGTTTTTATAGTCCAAATAACTATCACGTATGTCATAATCATTAATTATAAGTAAAAATTAAGTATGTTTGGAAGTAACTTATCTAGGATTTTTATATAATAGCCTTATCTTTTTTTCACGGTGCCATTTGGAATGTATCATCCGTGTAAAAAGACAATCGGCTTAACTTTCAGAGCATCGTAAAACTGAGGATATATCAGAATGTTCGATTTATGGACGAAATATTCATGACAGATTCGAAAGCAGTGACTAAATCGTCGTATTAAACCACCTTACACAATGATTATATTATTGTACGATGTTATATAGATCGTTATCGGTTGGCGAGCGCCCTCCGTGGACTTTGTTTATTTAGCAGTATAATGCCAGGCGATGCGATGCGATGATGTCAAAAGATACGGAAACAAGCAATAATTTTTGTCGCGATATCGGAAATCGCCTGCGAGTTGTCAGTGTTGTCACCCAGCCGAGCACACGAAGGCTTTTGAGGTCGGCCCTAAACGCTTCAATGAGTCTACTACCCCATAAAGGAGGGTGCTTTGTGGCTTTTTAACTATAAAATAACAAACTTACTATTTTTCGACTCCTGTAGATTTTTAGGAATAAATTTACAAAATTCAAAAAATAACACATGAAAAAGCAATCTAGAAGTTTTCAAATAAAAGTCATGGCACGGATTAAAAAAGCTACAGCGTATTTTGGTGAGAACTTCTATTATATTTTTATTAATTATCTTAATTAATTTGATCAATACATTAAATTAAACAACACACGAATAAAAACCTGTCTTTTAATCATCTCAAATACTCATTGATTAAAAATACAACATAAAAAATCAGTTTCATTTGCTCGTGTATAAAAATACCGTACTTCTATTACGTTGAGACATTTATATACATATATGAATTTTATGATGAATTTCATTATGTATAATCTTTAAGCTGCTGCTTATTGATTTAAACACAACGGTAGTGGAGCATATGAATACCACGTAGCTCATCACAAATCAATTACTAGTCAATCAAGAAGACTAGTGAAGGCTATGGAGAACTAAGTTATAATTAATTTACTAATATGGAAAAGACATATACATTAAAACAAGAGTAGCCGTAGATCAAATCTTAAAAGATGATGTATTTAAATATGTACTTTTATAAAAGTGACATTCCATGATAACTAACAAATAAAAACAGCTATTTTTAGATAATGTAGTATATTTATTTAGTTTTACAAGTAAAATTATGATGGTTGTAATAATCATTAATTCAAAAAACCGCTTTAAGGGTAAGACAAACATATCTTTAAATATAAATATATAAAATGCTATAGCGGTGGTTATCATAAAATATGCTTTTTCAATAAAACGCCATGTATTAAATACACAATGCAATATTACCATAGTTGAGTTAAATGCAAGGTAAGTTACCGATGTTTTTTTTTTGTATAGACTTCCGGATAAGCCCGCATTTATTTTTACGAGCCACCACTGTGTAGTTTATTAACATTTGAATGTTTATGCAAATTCACGACAGAATGATTTTGATCAAATGTGTAGTTAACGCTACACGTTTTTATATCGTAAATGCTGATTTTTTCGATGTAATTCTCATAATATAGTCGAGCAATTCTTATTCGTAATATGCATAAGTAATTACATTCTAAATTATGAAAATTGTTTTATAGGTAAAATGAATGATTTCATATTAAATTTATGCATCTCAGCTTACTTTGAATCGTTTATGAAACCATTATATTTGATGAATGAAAATTTCGAAAACAAAATAAAATATATCGTAAATTATTGTACTAAGGCATACTACGAAAATATTATTAAAGTAACTTTTACGATTTTTTTTACCATGTTCCTCCAAAAGTAAAGCATATGGATCTACACAGTGTGAAGATATCCAATACTAAAGTGGAACATGTTTCATGTCTTTTTTCATAAGAATCGGTTGTCAAATGAGTGTTCAACCCAATGCCAATCCAGTCCTATATTTTCGGATTGCTTAAAATCCAGCTGATGTGGAAATCGGACCAGCATTCTCGAACACGAGGCACGCACCCTAACCTCTCGGATACCAGAGAAATAACATACAACATATTAATCGGACATAAATATTAATACTTTGAACTAATAGTGATTGATGGCAATTAATTTTAACCTTAAATTTGGTTATTAATAAAATAAATAAAAAACTTTTTATGGTGATGTATATTAACAATTTTGTGTATTTATGTTCAATCAAATTACAATTTACTTGGTGCAACTTCATTTCAAAGCGGTTTATTATTTTTGGCGACAAAATTTTCGTATCATTAGTAGCATTGCGCAGGTACGCTAACCTCTCGGCCACAGAAGAATGTGTTATGGCAATGTATGTATTTTCATTGTGCATTTTTTCGCGGAACTCTATTAAATATGTAAATAATAACTCACTACTTCATATTGCTGTCATTTGTATAAATAAATCTAGTTCAAATATATTTTTAAAATAAATTTATCAACGAATAACGAAAGTAGTATCTATCTAAAAATTACTTTTAAAAAAATATAAAGCAATGACTGAATATCATATATTTTTTAAAAGTTTTCCCTACTAAAATATTTTTTTGAATCTGCTATTTCAATTGATATTCAAGTAATACAAACATTTTTTTTATATTTGTATGGTGTCGAAATAACACGAAATTGCCACATTTCGTTACTTAATATTTTCAATGCACGTCATGCGTGTGTGACGCTATTAATGTGATGTTAAAAAGCGAGTTTACTATGTTTACATTAATACGATATGTTTTTATACAATATGTATGTATGTACAACGTCTGAGTAATACGGGGGTATTCATTTGCAAAACTAATTCAGGGAAAAAATGTTATTTTCTCAATGTAAACTCATTATTATTATTCAATGAATTTCAATAAAATTTATTTGGTCTATCATATACTTTCCTGAAATACACAAAGTTAAAAAATATCTCATAAAATCGGCTCTATTTCATAAATTAAATTCACTTTTTTAAATCACTTAAATGGTACTATACTATAATCATGCTCTAATCGTTTTAATTTAATTATCACTGTACGAATATATTATATCAACGGTGTCCGCTCGATGAATAAGTCGTAAGAAGTTTGATTAACAGATTGACAGATTTTTTCATAAGAATTGGTCGTTAGCCAAACGCAAAGCGCAATAAATCTATTCGTACATCTTAAATACTCTTTTACAATCCATTGAATTAAAAATAATTGACACATTATTGTTTTATAACAGCAATATTAAAATCTAAAATTAATTCATGTTCAATTGTAATCAAACTTAGAAGTATGAATAGTGAATAATTATTACTAATAGACCGTTCTTCTTCCTACACCATGCTTTATTGGACGTATCCGCTTCTCAAATGTTGTTAAAATACGCATAATTGAATAAAAAAATTAACAATTAAGATTAATATTGGTTGTGAATTTATTGTGTAGTGTGTATAACATTTTAAGTTTAGTTAGTTTAGTTTACGCGATATTTAATATAATAATTCATATACAATTCACATTTGCAATACTTATAAATAAATGTATGTATAATAATATTATACATATTATGTGTAAACTGTTATTCAATACTCGGCGCTTGTGGCTACTTTTCAACCAGAATAGATAAAATTACCTATGCAAATTTAAGGGCCGATACCTCCACTATAACGTTGATTTTATTATCAAACCACTAAGTGAGAAGTACAAGATACCAAGCTTCTTGTAAATTGTTTTCAATATTTATTTCAACGATAAAATTTAAATAAACAACACTACAGCGTTTCTCTTAAATTCGTAATGAATGAGCGAAGATAGTCTCATATACATAATTATATAGATTATAATATCATAGTGATTTATGTAAAATGGAGTCTTATTATTTAAGATTTTCAGTGACTGTACACTAACATTTGTCACAGTGAAAGAAATGGCTCATTAGCAACGCGTTGTCGTTTTATTGAACCTTTTAATCACGTTCAGTAAATATTTTGTTAAATTTTGCCTTTAGAGTTTTTTTGTATTATTTTCTAAGCTAATTTTTTATACACAAATTTTTAATAAAAAAAAACTTAAGCTTAAGAAATCTGACTATTATTATATTATAAAAATTTGCGTCTAAGCAAAATTATGAAAAAGTGATATTTATTTTGACATAATGTGAGCTATCATCCAATTGCTCCACCCATTGGGCATCCAATGCTGCACCTTTGGATTTAAACAAATTATGTTGTAGAAATCGAACCTGCAACCCCAACAAAGCGCATACGTTTATGTGTTGACCGACGGGGGGGACCTTTTTTAAAATAAATTTAATTTAACACTAACTAACAAATTGATATCTTTCAGAAAGTGAATATTTTGTGAATGAAATTTTAAATTAAATATATGCAATAAATGTTCTCGTAATAATGATTTTTTTTTTCAAAACTATGAATATATTGAATAGTTTTTCATGTTTTTCAGTATAATAATGTCACAATCAGATTTGTAAACTCTGTACGGTGTAAAAAAATATGAAAAATATATTGAATGATTATTCGCAATACCGCAATATTCTTTGGGATTAAATTATTAATGATCGATTTTATCCCATAGATTTGGGATTCAAAATTATGTAGTGTATCTAATTAATTTTCACCAAAACCGCTAGTCAGTAACTTATTGTACCACGGCAACGATATATTTTTTAAGACCTGTTATATTTGTTAAGAATGAAATCGCGTTCGAGAGCGTTAACGTGTTACTTTTAATCAATAAAATATGTAACTGTGTTGCATGAAATTAAACAACAAATCCGTTTACAATGTGTTAAGTGCGAAACTCAAATCGCAACAACGTTGTATTAAATTCAAAACAAATGAAATTTTCAAGCGAGTTAGTTCTGATCGTATTCGGCTATTAAACTTAATAAATATATGACGCCATATGATAACAAGTCACGGTTGTTACTTTCCGTTGTTCTTACACAGAAATATACACAAAAATAGTGAACCCATGCTATTTAAAAGCAAGGCATTAATTAGTTTGTTGAAGGGTTACTAGTTAAACAAATATCATTAATCATCAACATTATTGCTGGTAATTTTCATGCACGAATTCCAACAACTTGGGCAAAAATTCGTTGAAAACAGTTTTTTTTTAATTTTATATTATAAGATACAAAAAAATGAGTGTTTTTCTGTCACAAGAACTTCTTTCAAACGGTAAATAATAGCTACGTGATATTTTCACATGTTATTTTAATTAAGTCAACTGTTTTATTTTAAACCTTAAAAATCATCACGGAGAGTAAACGTTGTGTATGCAGTCAAATATTGAAATAAATTTGTAAATAATATGATAATCTCCCCGGTGGCCGAGAGGTTAGCGTGCACATATCGCATCCGAGATATAGGGTTCAATTCTCAAATTTTCTGAATTTTTAAAAATCTGAAAATGCAAAATTGGATATCTAATAGATTAAACAACTGGCTAACAACCAATTTTGAAAAAATCTGTCAGGACATGTGTCAGATCTGTGAATCTGTCTCAACAGTGTGAAGATCCATATACTCCATTTATGCGATGGTTATCTTCACACCGTGTGATTTTATAAATATATATTATATTGAAGCAATTACTACCTACATACTTTTGCTTTTTTTTTTAAATTTATTAAGTTGTTGTATAGAAAAAATAGTTAAGTAGTAAACGAAATTTATTCACACTCGTTTATTCACTATGTAGGTAATTTAAAGGAAAATTCTTTATCAGGTTTATAGTGATATAAAATAATTTATGAACATACTCGTTGATGTAAATTTTACTGCAGTTTCAGTATTTATTTCTTGTGGATGCTGGTTTCAAATAATACATCGTAAATTTCTAATTATTTGCAATACCCACAAAGCTTTTGTGCATGCCAACCAAATCCGTATGATTAAGCTGAAACCTTCGGGTGTCAGGTTTTTTTATCACAAAGCAGTTTGTTTATAAAACATTATTTCAATGTTGGCACCATCTTAAATGATACACGGGTTTTATATAACTATTATATTATCGCACCTATGGCCCCATATATTCATTTGAATCATCACTTAAGATATTTACATTATTATTATAAAGAAATAATAAAAAAATCATTTTTAAAGCGATATTTATTAAGACTATACAAAAAAAATGTAGCACGTGTTTTTTAGATTTTTATAATATATCATAATAATAATATACTATGAAAAGGAAAAAGAACGTAGCCCACACTGAAATTTTTTTACAGGAGGCACAAATGGCGTATATTTAATGATTTTAGGCTAAAGTCTAAATATTAAATAGACACAATCTTGAAGTGCACGAAGACTAAAGCTAGTATTTTATTTACCCAATCCTATTTTAATTTAATAAGTGGTTTGAAAAAAACCGCTAAAATTTATTGGTGGAAGTCTTTTTTCCCGCTCGTGATTTTGACATGCCATCCTTTTTTCAAACGTAAAAGCTAAATTTAGATACTAATTCGGCATTTGCAGCTTACATTCTTTTGACAGATCAAGTTTCAGGTTGTACAAATTGTGATTATCTAAAAATATTACTTTGAATAAGCTGGGGGATACGTTCTTTTTTTGTTTCTCATAATCGATATCTAAATCATATAAAAATCACAGAAATCGGATAGATTTAGTTATGTCACTTAATATAAATAATATAAAACAGTCATGATACAATAATAATTTTTATTAAAATAAAGAAATACAAAATAAGTAAACTATTTATCGTTTAATAACAATCATTTTTTCAATTATCTGACGTATTTTTCATAAAATTATTTCTGCCAAAAGTAAAGGGTTAAGAAGTTCCTGTCTCACATTCAAATCATTATACGGGTGTTTAGTACTTTACATTTTATTGCTAGAAGAAAAAAAAACTTATCGAATCAGAATCAGAGAAATATTTATTTAAGTCATTAAAGATGTATTAAATTAGTACTTAAAGAATAATTAAAATTTATAAATCTACTTACATATCTAAAGGCTATAATATTTTACAATTGTGCTTAAACAAATTGAAAAATAACGTGTAAAATAATATAAAATACAAATTTTAAGTAACTTTGAGGATCTTTTAATACGGTTTGAATATCTTTGTAGAAAACAATCGGCCATATTGCTTTTACGTAGATATGTTAATTCTACTCCAATCTTTTGGTATTGTTCAAACTCATTTCCACAATATTCAATTCGATTCGTTCTTCCAACTCACACCATGCACTATACCACATTAAAGTATATCTATGAAATCAATGAGTTCGTCTTCAACTTGGTTATCGACGGATTTCGGATTTTGATGTATTAGGTGTATGGTTTAAATATTTTATATCTCTACATTAGATTTTTTATGTTTTACCGAGATGGTTAGTGTATCAAAGGTTTCAGACTCAAATCTCAGATCCGCATATTATTTTTAAAACTATATCACTAAACAAGTAATGATATTAAGTAATTGGCTGGCTACCAATTCAACAGTCATTCTTAATTATACAAGTTGATTTATTTATTTTGTCAATAATACATTTAAAATTTTGACATAAGCTGAGCTGCTGGAGAATATAATATGTATACATGTATACATCGACATTAGATGAAGTGAACATCTCCGGGAGACATCAACTACAGAATACATCTATAATTATATTTCCATTCAGTTATTATCACTAAAGAAACAGAATTTAGCATTGCTGAGATAAGTTTAACTGTGACCATTATTAAAACTTCGCTAATAAATGTTTCATGCAAATCTTTTCTTATATCATTCCGTATAATTATTATATATCTTCGGACTTGAATCGATTTAACAGGTTGCCTATTAAGTTGAAAATTAATACACATTACAAATATTAAATATATATCAACATACATGTTCGCACTGTAAAAATGTAAACGTTTTTGGAATTGAATTACATTATGGACAAAACGCATGATAGATACTTAGGCATCTAGATGACAAATGCAATTTCATACAGCCCGTTAAAACTTTTCTGATAATTTCATCAACGACATTATCAGATACGTCTCATGTACGAAATTTGATTTGACGAAGATGATGATGACATTAGGTTAGGCAGTTCTCAGTAACGCAGGTAAGTTTTATATAATTCATTTATAAGATTTCGGCAACTAAAGGAATAAAATAATAATTTACATACGTTAATATATATGTATATATGGGATGTATGCTGTTATGTGACGCTGTTAATGTGTGGGAAGATAACGATTTCAGTGGGGGTGGTGTAATTTTGGGTAGTATGTGTCTAAGACGACTACAAAGAACTCTGTTTCCTGCTTACATTGCCAAGTGAAGACGTAGAAACAGCTGGTCTTGTGAAATGCAGATTGTTTTCTCTTGACTTCCCTTACTTGCATAATATTATCGCGGAATAGAACAATCGGAAGTTTATTTCAGATTTCAAAGTTTAAATAAGAGACTGAGAGCGAATATTAATTCTGCTGGAATTAAATTTTAGCCTGGATTTAATTAAAATAGATCGATCGACGATGGCATGCGGTGTGGGATTTTCGGCATAACTCTTTCAATCAACGCATAGAGCCCTTATTAATATGCAGAATGATTCAAATTTGAGAGACGCTAGTAAATTATTGTATAACTTATTCTTAACAGCATATCATATTTGGCATATCAACAATTCTTGTAGTCTTAAAATTCACACAATTTGATTCGAGCCCTATATGTACTTAGATTCACATTGCATATTATTCATAAAATTCATTTTTTTTCTTTATTGCAATTTTAGAGAATTTTTAAACTTTTGAATTAAAAATGTATCAAATCTATCATAAAAATCAGTTTGTCGATTATTACGTAAAAATAATATCTAACACATTAAAACGACAAAGAAATCAATCAATAGTCCGAGGAAATACAACGTAATTTTACAAATTAATATCTATTTTATATTACACTCATTCTGGCTATCTTTTTTAAAATCTAAACCAATTATTTTCTATACTGAAATTACTACTGGTAAATAAGCTTTGCATTTTAAAATTAAAATCGGCGTTGTTTTCCACTTGCCAGGGACACAGAACAATTGTTTGCCGAATTGGAAGGATTTCTATTCACACAACTGACACAACGTTGGAAATATATATTATGGAATAAATATTTTTTCTTGGTTATATACTATAATAATCGAACATCCCTAGAAGCGAGTTAATTGTATGAAGCCATTGATGATATCCATTTAGCCATACATAAAGAAATCTTCAAAAGTTCTCCTCTACTACAAGACCGTCTTTAACCGTATACAAAGCTAAATCATATTGATAGTGCATTGAGTTAATAAACAGTAACCTCATTTTTAGGCAAAACATTGCTTGAAACTTAATTAATTTGAAATATGGTTTTATTTCTCATATTTTACTTAGTGAAACTATACAGATCCCGTTGTTAAGTTTTTATTTCATTGATTAAATTTTCGGCTAGGGTGGGCCTTGAAGCAAATCGTTATTCATTCCCTTTTCTGTGTGTAATAGTCTCTAGCAAAGTATTTACTAACAACCTTCGATATACATATATAGAAATATAGAAAACCCCGATTTAAATACACATTGTCATCCTTGTCGAGATTAAATTATTATACTAATTGAGTAGATACACTACGTTTGTGCTTTAATATGTATTATCAAAAAGACGTATACTCATTTGTCTTTCAACACAGATCTATTTAAAATATGAAACATTTCATTCAGGATAATTATTTTTGATCTAGCATATGCGAGTACAACGATAAGTCTGAAGATGCCCTAAAGGAAAACCTTTAATGCAAATAATAAAAGATATTAATAAACAAAACTTTCAACTGGTTTTAAGGTTTAAATAAATCCCTATCAATCTCTATCAGTCTATAGTATTAATATTTATATCTAATTAATACATTATATGCTGTCTCCCTGATAGCTGAGAGGTTAGCGTGCGCGCCTCGCATCGAGGGAATACTGGTACGATTTTCACACCAGCTGACTTTGATACAATCCCAAAATACAGGATTGGATTGGTATTGGGTTGAACAATCGTTCGATAACCAATTCTTGTGAAAAATAATCTGCCAAGACATGTCTTCATATTGCGGAGATCCATATACTCAACTTACAAAGTGAACATCTTCCTACTGTGTCAATCCATATACTTCACTTTCAGTACAGGTATAATATACAAATATATATATTGTATTTGACGGACAAGAATTAATTTCTGGAAAAAAAATCATTCGAAAAACAGCATTATATTTACGGATATAAAAATGTTATTTATATATATATAAATGGATGTTGTATATTTCTTCCTGTAAAGTTAGCTTATTAATATATTTAACATGAACATTTAGTGGTATGATGTATAAGCACCAGTTTCCTTTGCTAATAGGTAATATTGAATGTAGGTGAGAGTAAAAAAATAGTTATTTGGTTAGCTTAGTGTTGTTTTTTTAAGACTTAACGCTACCGCCGTCAATTCGGAAGGTCCAGCTATATAGTCCCTTATTTTTATTAAGGTAAAGTTATAGCTCAGTCGTAGCGGAAACAATAAAACGAGTCATTAAAGGACGAATCAAACGTAAGTTGGTTGGATAGGTAAACGATCGCGTCAGAGTCGTTTGTGAGTCTGGCCGATAGCGTCTTTGGTTTCAGGCAATGAAATTGGATCCAGGAGATTCTGAAGCAAATTAATGACTCCCTGTGTTGTTGACAGCAATTCGGTCGGGACTCTCAGACTCATTTCAGTTGTTTTATTAGCGAAAGGGTCCACATTTCAGACGTTTGTTACTGCTAAATATAACCAGTATTCAATAGCCATGGGATCACTACTAAAATAAACTATCTGCAAAAAATATTAATTTAAATACAAAACACATTTGAAATTACCGTTCAAATTTTCAGCTATCATTTCTCAATGAAGTTAAATTAAATATAAAACAGTGGTATAGTTAAACTTCTGTATAAATCAGGCTTAGTTTTGTGAGATAGTTAAAAACAGTGGAATAGATATGAGCTTTTATAAATTATAAAGGGACATTTGAGACTTCAAAAAGTTCTACGATATAAAATAAAAGAGACGATCATAAGCTATATTTTCTAAATATATGCAATTTAGTAAAAAAACATTCAGTGCATTTGACAACTACACATATATTAAGATAATATATTTATATCATGTTAAATTCGAGTAAATATATAGTTCCAAATTTTGCGTGTAAATTTAGTGAATTCTACATGTAATGTAAATAAATTTGCTCTAGGACCCTAAAAAATTCTCCAACAAAACTCTCTTGGACAGTAATCAAATTTCCATTGTTATATTACATCTTTGGCATGTCTTGACCGAAAATTTTACATGGGCATTTAATATAATAATTAAAATACCTATTGTTTATTATAAATTACATTGTTTTTTTTTTTTTACGAGAATTGTTTGTCAGACAATTACTCAACCTAATAGGCAA
>JAGVSQ010012572.1:0-11562 GCA_022683975.1 Rhyacophila evoluta
GCTTGATGGAAATTGATTTTAAATTCTAAATTATTTAAAACTGGTAAATTTCCACCTTTCGAATTTAGATTATGAATTAGAAGTTATGTAGCTACTACAAATTAATATATTCTCTATAAGCTAAACTCGCAATTTCGCTCCAACACATAGCGGGGTAAACATAACGTGATCATTTATTTTTTCCTCAAAATGGGACATCTACCAGTTTTTAAGTATTAGTGGGATTGCAAATTTAGAAGAAAAAAAAATCGGAATTCGTAATTCGTATTTTAACATTTTAGGAATCCGGTCGAAATTTGAAATCTGGGATTTTATTTATCTAATGGAAATTTTCAGGTTTCCCGTTTTTTTTGTTTTCGCTTTATCTTGAGATTTCTACTTTCATACATTCGTCGATTTTTTTTTTTGTCCGTAATTTCTGCTTTCGGACGTAGTAAGACGTAAAATCGGAATTCGAAATTCAAAAACAAACGTGAATTCTGGAATTCGCTGAATTACTAGGCGATACCGTCGAATGATTTTTAGATTTTTTGCGACCTCTTTAAAATTAACTACGTTTCTTTCTTTTTAAGCACGGGACATTTCGGCGTCTTTAAGCTTTGTTTAGGGACAATGGGATGTATGGTCACATTAAGCATACACCTCTTCCGTAAAGACTCTGTGGACAAAAAAATCGATAAAACTTGGATTAACAGCCGTTTTTATTTTTTGTATATTATAATATTGTAAATTTGCACACTCAATTATGTGTATTATTTTCTAATAATTTGTTATAATTTTCTAGGTTCATCAGAGTCAGCTTTATCGAGCGAACCGGAACCTGATGATCCCATGTCAGTCGAAAACAACCCTCACGGTATAGCACTTCAGCTTCGTCCAACATTACCAAAAAAGCAATTAGAAATCCCTCGATTCTCCCCGGCAGCAGCATGGAGATTACTGGCTGCAATGGAAGCCGAGAACGAAAGCGGCACAGGATCTGAAGTCATCACTCCAAGACTTGAATTACCACAAGCGCCACACCTCGAGGAAGAACGCATCCGGAGGTTGTCGAGACCAAGACCTGCGCGCAGTACGCACGATAAGTCTGGTGACAGTGGAATTTCTGGTGATGCCGGACCAGGAAATGATGACTGTATCGAGGCTGCTATTGGACCGAGCAGTGCCATAATTACACACGACGTTAGTATTTACTCACATTACCTATTTTATATTAATAATGTTAAAATTAATATATAATAATATTAAAAACTACTATTTCTAAAATATCACTTGGCATACTTATTTCAAAATATTAACTATCAATATTCACGTTTCTTAACAATTTATTAGCGAAGTGATTCCCAAAATTTGCGCCACAACAGGGAAGCCATAAAATATCCTAAAACTTCATAATTAGACTCCAGTCAATTAAGTTTTTGCAATATTTATTTATACTTTTACTTAGGGAAATTCTTAGTTAAAAAAGGCGCTGCGACTCGAAAATTTTAGGAACCACTGCTCTAGCGTTTTTCAACCTGGATTCACATCGTGTCTTATTGGAGGCCAGGAGCCTTTCAAGGGAAGTACAAATCCAAAACCCAAATTTGGGAAGGCATAGCAAACTCATGGGGAGCCACAGTCAGTCACAGATTATTTGTCATGAGACTGAATAAATAAACATTATGCGAACTAAAAAACGAGAAGTTTTGAACACGTAGTTTTTAGCTAATAATATTTTTTTTAAATGCCCCAAAATGCGCTTGCTTTCAAACTCAATAACTTTTAATTAGTACTAGCAATAAACGATGGTTAATTTAAGTTTAACGAATATAAACACAAATTTTAACGACCATTAATATTAGTGTTTATTTTTATGTATCAATTAAATTTTACTCGCATACGTCATTTGTATTGAGTTTGACGCGTTTTCCGTACTTCGACCTTCAAATTGAATACACCTGTATTTTTAACATTCACAAAAATAATAAAGATTCATGATTATTGAACATGCAGTTGTTTTATCGGTAAAAAACACGGTATTTTTTTTAATTCAAAAATTATTTATAATTACATTGAAATCAGAATAAATAACACATTTTTAACGCATATGCAACGAAACGTTTGCCTTAAAGGTCGACTAGTAATAATGTAAGTAATTTATAAACCTTTAATGTGGCGTATTGACTGTGGAAATGAAAATGAACGTAAGCCACATAAAACAAACTTTACAAGAGGTACAAAAAATGTTTACTTAATCGTTTTGGGCCAAAGTCAAAATATAAAATTAGCACAGCCTTAAAGTGCAAAAAAACTAAAACTTTGAAGCTCATGGAGACTTAAGTCGGTGTTTTATTTACACAGTCTCATGTAACATAATAAGCTATTCAAGAATAACTAATAAATTTAGGGTGGTAGAAATACGGTAGGGTTACATCCTTTTTCTTTTCCAAAGCCAATATAAAGTATACATACATCAACGCTCTTTGGGGGCAAGTAGGAAAACCGTCACAGGGCCCATAAGAATCGACGAGTGAATACTATGAATTTCTAGAATCTTCTATCAGTTTCTAGGAGTGTGTTTTGTAATTCATTCTAGATTTTTTTAGGTTCTATTGGTTTAATAGCTTTCCTATGGATTTCTAGAAAGTTACTTGAATTATGGATGAATTACTAGATTTTTCGGTGGCTTTTATGATGCTGTGTAAGATTTTTCTAGAAGCTTTTTGTTAGTTAACAAAATTAAGTACTAGGTATTTGCAGCTTACATAGTTTTGATAGAACGTGTGTTGAGCTGTATTCATCGTGATTATAAAAGTATTATTTATTAATAACCAGCTGGAACCAGCCACGCTTTGCTGTGGCTCAGTCTGGTAAAAAATAATGGCGCTGTTTTTAAAAAAAAGCATGTTTTTACCTGTCACAGGTGTGTCATCTATATAATAATAGGTAATATAAAACACGTGTATTCAAATACAACGTTGTGTCAAAATTTTAAAGCAATCGGTGAAGAGCTTTCTGATATTTAAGATTTGATCAAACGAACACTTACATTTTTATTTATATAGATTTCATCCGTAGATGTCTATGGTTTATGTTAATCATTTTGTCTTCTTGTATTTAACAATCACTATCTCAGATTGAGACAAAATTTTTAAATCGTTATTCGTGAATTTAGGAACCATCAAGCCGACCACTCCTAACAGCCTGGACTCCCCAGCAAGACCTGGAAGAAGAAAGCAGTTCTGACGCTGGAGTGGACTCTCCTCACAGTGCCAACATCGACAACGCTCCAGCAAAGTTCTCAGCCAGACAACAGGTTTTCAGTTTATCTCTACCTAGAGAGACGCATCTCGCACATTTAGGAGAGAAGGTATTGCTTGTAACCACTAAAAACCCTTTATTTGGCAATAATGCAATATTTTTCTAATATTATTGCTTTTACTACTACAATGTTCTCTCGCATTGCTGTATACTCACACTTGGCACTTTACATAATATCTGTAAAATAAATAAAATCATTTTTAATTTAGTCAACTATGGAAAAAAGGACGTAACCCACAGTTTTTTCGAGAACCACAATTTAACAACTCAATACACGTTCTTTCAAGTGGATGGTGTAGACTGCAAATTATTTTTTAAATTTAACTTTTACCTTTGAAAAATGAAGACTTATTAAATTTCGTCGGCGTCCCGAGAAGCCGCTAAATTCTATTTATAGAATGTATTCGGCGGAGTTACGGGATGCAGGTTTGTCCTGGGAGGATTCACGAATACTGGCGGTAGTCGGGGATTCTTGGAAGTGGCACGTGGTGTCTATATGCTCCACTTAGAGAGCGGAGTATGGAAGAACAAGATTAAATTTTCGATAAAAAAAAAGAATTTATACCACATCATTTTAATCGGGTTTTATTAAATATCTTTTTAAAATACTATCAAATTGGACAAATAAACTACTCGTCTACGTGCACTTTAATGCTGAATCTATTTAATACTCCGACACAAAATCATTAAATAAACCCTTTCTGTGCCTTATGAAAATATTGTATTTTTGGGTTACGTCTTTTTATTTTTCTATAGTCGAATTGTTCCAAGTCTATTTATTTAGTTTGACTAATAAATTATTTGAATTTCACCGTAATTATTGCAGAAATGACAAATTAATTTAAATATCACCATATCACGTATGGTATTACAGTTTGAATTACTTTCACATAAGTTAATTTTATTCACAGTAGATATTTTATTGTTATGCAATTATTAGAAATTTTACGAAATTAACTGTATTTAATATTAAAAAATTTCCGCAAACTTTTAGTGTACATAATTATATTTCTTAATGCTATAACAGCTCTCATGTTTATATAATATTCATCTCTGACTTATTTTCGAAATCGTCTTTTTTTCTCTGTACGATCACATACAACATATTTCCGTGTAGATATATCTAAAAAAGCGATAATATTGAATTAAAGATTTTCTAAATTTAGTTCTTTGCGTTAATTATCGATAAAATTATCAAAAATCTGAAATATACACCGTCATCATAATACATTGGCTTATATCTGACGAAATGCGTCAAAATTGTTAAAACATTTGAAAAGCAAAGTCGATTTCCTATTTCAAAAAAATTAAATGTCATAAAGTTCTTTTGTTTTTCATTTTTTAAATCTGTTCCATTTTTAAATAAATTTTATAAAAAAGTAACCAATATCATATTTTTAAAATGAAAGTCATCGGCTAGAAAAAACATAATAATTTTGTTATCTATTTTTAGTTTTAATTATATTATATATTACCTTTTTATCTATGGTTGATTTTTTTTAGTTACCATTTCTTTTCATAGATCTTTTCCCGTAATTTGAAAGCACTGTGTATAATATACAATGTAAATAAACATCTCCACTTGTGAATACTATGTTATTTGGCACGTCTTGGCAACATTCTTCATCTGAATGCACCGTTTCAAACGACGTTGCCAAATAAAGGGAATCTACCCTTGTCAACAAAGAACGAAGATAATTCCGAGTAGTCAAAAAGTATGTTGTGTCTCTATGACTGCTTCCAGAACAAACAGTTCCAGCAGCCGTTCAACAGTTTGCAAAAGTTCAAGAAGTCCGTCTCTGGAGCCATCGGTGTCGCTTTGGGTGCGAAGAAGTTGGAGACGGAGATTGAAGAGATCAGCGACGAACAGGCAGATAACAATTGGTTCCTGAGCAGGTCTGCGCCCAATTCTCTCAATAACGGAATGAACTCAAACTTGAAATTGTCTGCAGCTAAGTCAAACGATTCTGGTCAACAGCAGACGCCTCCTTCATCAGATCAGGTAACTCATTTAAGTCTTATTATTCTTACTCTAATATTTTTGTTACAGACTTAAGGAAAACTTCTCTAACCATCAAAACTATAATTTATAAATTGAGGATTTTTCCCCTTAACGCAAATATCTGATTTTCACTAAGCTTCATTGCTTTAAAAAAAAATGCGGCGTCATATAGTAAGCGTGATAATCACTTCAAATAATTTGCTTGACCAAATAAGTCTCCATTTTTTCAATTAGTTTTTTTTCTTATTTTATTTCTTTTAACTTCAGCACACTTGAGTGCGTGGCAATCTAAATCTTGGGTAATTTATATTTACTCCCAGGACATTCCCGTCAAATAAAAATGATCGCTTCTTGATATCAGAACTCCGGGACACGCCTAATTAATACCAGGTGTAAGGACAGGGGCGGGTGGATGGTGGGCATATTAGGCAGTAGGTGAATTGAACGCATAGAATTTTGGTGATTTTTTTTCCTAGATATAAATCAAAATTACAATATTGCCACTATACCTCGATTTTGACAAAAATCGCATTTGGTGAGTTTTTCCTTGAGGGCGACAACATATAGATGCCCCATTACTTGTTTTGTCATTCCATTTTATATTCACCATTGTGACCAATATATACATATCACGTATGACAAAGCAATATCTCGTATACCACACGTCACAACTTTTACAGAGAATTAAAAAACTACTATTAAATTCGCCAGTATTTTTAATGTCAATATTTTAAAAATGATTTTTTGAAATTGAAATTGAGATTTGTCGAAAAGAAGTTGAAATTTGATGATATTAATCATAGAGAGTTCTTTTCATCTGTTGTATATTTTGCTATATGGTTGGTGTACGAGGTATTTTTTTGTCATAAGCAATATATTTCTTTTAATTTATCGAGATTTATTTTAATAATTTAATACTTTTCAGGAGGACGACCGCCTTCCACCTGTACTTCCCAACATCATGAGACAGCAACCTCCATTCTCCTACCTGGCGACAGGAGGCCATGTTATGTACCTTCCCCAATACGACTCGCAAAGATCAACGGCTCCAGCCCACGGCCAAGGCCTGTCGCTTCCATTACACGATCAGCCTTACTCCATGTCCTACGCCGATGCGGGCAAAGAAAAAGAAAGGCTGCACCACCATCATCACCACCAATACCAAGATGATATAATGGAAAGGAGGAGTGATGGAGAAATTGAAGAGATTGACGCTGCTGATAAAGATAAATTTAAAGGCTTCCGGGATGGCAGGATGATGATGAGGTGACTATTTTTTCACAAATTATTATGATTACTATTCAACCTTGCCTTTAGAACATCCATTATTTTAAGAAGCAGTTTAGATAACTATCCTTTATCATAGTTGAATTTTGAAGCAGACGACTATTTAATCACACCATCACCAAGACTAAAGCGATTATAGCTGCAATTTTTATGAGACAACTTATACTATTAGTGAGCTTAGTAATACTATAAACAACTAATCCGATAAATTTTACTATATACCATGAGTTATTTATTGCGTAATTATATAATTATTATGTTTCTATATATATTGCTTACAATAACAGTGCTAACAATTATTTTTTAACCGAAAAACTTATGAACGAAACTTTATTTACAAAATTATAATTCAATAAAGTTTCTATATGATCTCACCATGCGTATTCAAGTATGGAAACAAGTTTTATTGTAATGTCCCTGGTAGCGTAGCCGGTAGCGTGCGCGTTTAATAATCCGGACAATGCGGGCTCGATTCCTCATCTTTTGTATTTAAAACAAAAGCCCATTGAGCAATCGTCTGTCAAACATCTCTCGTGAAAAATAATCTATTAAGACGTCTTCACGTTGCAGAGATCCAAATACGAAACTCACTTTCGGATCGGATATTTTCACACCGTGTAGGTCCATATGCTCCACTTTGTGTCAACATGGCAATATAAAACATTTAAAAAAAGAAAGAAAAGGTATTTTAAGTAGTATTACAAAAGCTAGTTAGGTGTTTAATGCTTACAAGGTTCATATATATGGTAATGCTTAATATAATTAATTGATTATATGATACACAGCCGTCATTTAAGTATGACTTTGTCAAAATTGTGCGTCAGGAATGGAAGAGTAAATGTTTTAAAAACCACGTAATTATTGTATTTTTCAATTGTATAAAAAAATCCACCAGTGATCACAATGATACAAAGATATTTCGACATCAATATAATTCAATAATGTTTACTGTAAGATTATATATTTTATCCTTACGCTAGTTCTAATGTTGTCTAATCCAATTCGGTTGATTTGTCACGGATCAGCCAATAGTAGGGAAATAGAAGGTCGTAACTGTTTTATTATTACTCGCATACTAAACGCACCCTTTTACAAGTAATTAATCAATCCATAGCTCAATTTCGGGTGCGTTTCAATGTGTATTTATAGAAAATTTATTATACTTCCGAAGATAAACATGAAAGTTACTTGTACATTATGATTAATGTGAGAATTGAAATTAATTGAGTAATTATGTTAGGTAGACATTTTTATAAATTACAAATATATTAACCATGTACTATAATACAGATAGCGTATTTTATGGCTTAAATTGCATTAAAACTCAATAAAATTTGGCTTAGGCTTAGATAAACAGGCACGAATGTTCGCGCCCTGAAAAACGGTTGAATGGGTATTAAAGAGAATTAAATTAATATGAATAAAGCACAAGTAATAATACAAATTAGTCAAATGTGAATCTACTGAACTATTATTTTTACACTGTGTTCGAACCGAAAGTGGAGCATATGGATCTTCACAGCGCGAAGATCTCCACTTCGAAAGTAGAGGATATAGATGTTCGCAATGTGAAGACGTATTTATAGATTATTTTTCAAGAGAATTGTTTGTCAAACAATTGTTCAACCAAACGGGTGCCCAGTTCTGTATTTTTAGATATTTTTTAAATACCACAGATGGGGAATCGATCTTGCATTCCCCTGATTCCTATGCGCGTTCGATAGGTTCTACGTTATAAGTGTTAAAATTCTCCATGTCGATTAAAGTGAACATTTATAAGTCCACTTTTAGCTGAAAATGACTTCATAATACATCCTTTTGCAGCATGTTGTATGCATGTTCCGTATTAATTTGAGAATTCAAAGATATTTAAATATATCAAAAAGACGTCCAAAGAAAATTTGACAACTTCATTTGCATCTGAAGCATACACTGCAAAATATATAAATCTAGTATTTCGTATTCAGAACTATCGAAAGTATGACGTTCGTAAGCTGCTCTATGAATAAATCGTTTGAAATGTGTTTTTTATATCAAAATAATCGCAAAAACAAATAGCAAAATAATTAGTTTTCAACTCTCCTGTAAAATTTTCACAAATGGATTTTCGAATGTTGCAATTGATGTAATATTAACAGCGTCGAGAGAAATGTAATTTTTTTATACCACGTTCACTCCGAAAGTAGATCATATGGATCTCCGCAATGTGAAGACACAAATGTCTTGACAGATTATTTTTTCACTAGAATCGTTTGACAGACAATTGCTCAACGCGATGAGCATCCAGGCCTGTATTTTTGGGTTTAAAAAAATGCGACAGATATAGACATTAAGCCCGCATTTTCTGCTAACCTGTACGCTACCATTTATATAAATACATTATTATTTATTTATAACATCTTCTGCCACGTCTGATTCTTGTGGTCTAGTCTTGTGGCTTCAAAAACTACGGTTAAAATAAAATAATAGATAATACCATAAAAACGCTTTAAGATAATTTTTTGCGACCCGAAAGATGATAGTGCGTAATGGACTTTTATATTTTTCCCACGATTTAGCTAGACATTTTTAACTCTTACTGCATGGTGGTAGATAATGAGTGATCAGTACGTTTTTATTATATTTATCTAAATATATCAATTGCAAGGTCTTCATACTTTATACACTTCTCATAAAAACGTCTATAATTTCATTGATGTTATTATGAAATAAAAATATTGATCAATATCAACAGAAATTACATATTTAATTTAGGACCGAAATTACGTGTGTGTATGAAGTTACGTTGTTATATGTATTATATAATATAACAGTAGCCTCTATTACCCATATAAATGATATCATTACATCTCAGAGGGTCAGGAGGAAGTATTCAAAGCGGTTAGATTGGTCGATAAAAGAAATCTGCCTGAACATGTCGTCTCTTTTGTCTCTCTTTTATTTTATATTATTCAACTTTTGATACATGATAAAATGATTTTTTTAGCTAATTACAATCTGGCAGATTTTTCATAATTTTCATTTAAAACATATTTTTTAACTGGATACTCGGGAGCCATCAACGTAGTTCAACGGACTAAGACTTTTAATAATCCATATTTTCTATTTTTTTTTAGCCGGAGTAAGTCAAGTGGAGAAATCATCACATCATCACGAGTTTTGGCTGTAAGTATTTTCCTATAACATAAACAACATATTTTACATTTTAAATATCGTTTATTGTTGTTTTAAAGTGATTTTATGTGTAGGTAGACACTTTAAAATGGTGTCAAATCAATATGTATGCCGTGATTGAGTGTGCAGCCATCTGTCGATAAACGCGGTTAATACACACTTCAAAAATAGCGCGCAAATCGAAACACAATACCGAATATGGCACAGGGAACATTCCACGATATCTTTTGTGTTATATAAATATGATAATTACAAAATGAGTGTATAACTATATAAAATTAATAATCATTTTTTTTACAAATAGTAGAGTCAAGCAGGCAATTTTCGGATCCAAATCGCACACGCTAACTTGTAGGACACTGAGGAAACAAGCGCAGACAATGCTTTAATATACATATTTTTAAGAATTAATTTTTTTGACTGATGGTGCTTCATGGAAATTGATTTTAAATTCTGAATTATTTAAAACTGGTAAACTTCCATATGTGAATTTTTAATGTGTGTGAATATGTGTATTTTTAAGAGAGTCAACGCAATTGTTTTGTCCAATCCGGTAGGTTTCTATCCTGGAGATTTAAATTTTAATTCCCAAAAGATATCAAAAGCTTAACCCTTTCAGTAGTATGGACGTACATATACGCCCGTGCGCCTTGAAGTATTTCTTTTAATTTTTTGAATAAAATTTCATTATTTCTTTTAATATACATACTATATCGATCTAACGACGAAATGTAGAAGTCATTAAAATCATACAATATATTTTTTAGGTTAGAAAAAATACGAAAAAGTTAACGCTAATGTATGCTGAACATTGAAAAATTTCCTTATGTTCTTCCGATAATTATTGTGTTTTTTAAAGAAACAAAATATTGGTTATACTGCTGTTAACATAAAAACATAACACGTCAGAAAAATTAGTCATATGCATTCAAATTTGATCTCAAGTGCTCCTTTCATTCCGAAATGGGAGCGGCCGCATGCGTTGATTTTATATACATTCTTACCGATTTGGAATAACCGTCCAGTTTATTTTTTCTTTGTTTGGAAATCTTCATATTCAATTTGATTTATTTTATGATACTTGTTGAATTGACAGCGGTGAAAGATTTAATGTTTAAAACGTGTGAACATTAAAAATTAATTCTCTAATGAAAGGGCTAAGAATCCAACGCACTTTTATCTGACCTGCGATGTGTGACAAAAGATATTGAGCGAAAGAAAAATACTTTAACTATTATATATTAACAATACAACTTGAATCTTTCATATCTTGAGTATTTTTTTGTAATGATTTGCTTTATTGTACGAAACTCTTTGAAATAAAAATGTTCACTCGAATAATTGCAAATATTCTAGTAATCCTTTGTTGATTTGTATGTAATGACAATGTCGACCACAAACGTCTTTCAAGGCTATATACCATTGAGATGCCTTATTGGTGTTGTTGTCAAGTTGATTTGTTCCTTAATTTTTTTTAACGTGACAATTTTTAAAATAGTCCGGATGGCTCCGTGGTGACATATTATTAATATTCCATACAAATACATCACGTACACTAACATAAAAGGATTTTTCATGGGAAAAAATATGAGTGGTATAATAACCGACTAATAAACTAATACAAAATATAATTGCATATGGATAAGCAGCGCTCAAAACGCGATTGAAATTTTGAAGACACAAATTAACATTTGGGATGAAGTTAATATTAAGAGTGTAATATGAAATTTAAATTCTAAACTATTTAAAACTGGTAAACTTCCATATTTGAGATCACTGTTAGCGACCCGGGTTTC